>JAJOOO010021252.1:0-32549 GCA_029582685.1 Solanum piurae
GCCTCTTAACTAAGACTTATGCCTCTTTATATAGAGGTCTAGAAGGGTAAAAACAAAAATTACAATGGCCCACACACTTTACATTGGTCAATAATAAAAAGATAAAGCCGACAATCTATCGTGGCCTTCTGCACTATAACACATGGCCGACATTGCTTTCGACATATTTATTAAAGATATTTGGAATTTTCTTAAAAGTCTTCCACTTTATTAAAGTTGCTTGGTGTATCTTCTCAATTATTTTGCCGCTTGGGGTCTTCTCATATCTTGTTTTTGCCTTTGCAAGTGGCTTTATTGGAAAATTCTTCCACTTGCTCTTGGAATTTTGCTAAAAGAGCATCAATGTCTATTTTATCATTGCTTTGATCACTTTGTGCTTCGCCGGCCATACATCCTTCATCATCGTTGTTGGTGTGATTTGCTGAAGCCATGAAAATATCATCTCCATTATCTATATCCAGATTTTTTATTAAATCCTTTTTAACTTCCTCCATTTAAATGGTGATAGCCTCTGATTTAGATAGGATTCCCTTTTTCATATGAATTTTTCTTGTAATTTGTTTAAAATGACTCATATCATCTGTTTGAGTTTCCAACTGTCATGTATTATGATACTTGTCGATTGTTTGATTTATTAAATCTAAAATCTCTTGACCATGAATTTTGCCTTCAAGGTCTTTATGAACCAATTTGTTCCAGAACTTCGTATAAAAAGTTCTTTGTAGGCAAGGGAATCCCTCAGGAGTATTATTTACTTCTACTGACCATTTCATAATCCATGGAATTGAGAATTCTATAAAGAAATACATCAACGACATTCCTTCAAAGAAGATATTATCTCTTTGTAAACTTATAAGTTTGGGGATATATCTATCCATTCAGAATATAATTTTATATATTGTTCTGGTAGGATCTTAATTGAAGGATCGTATAAAGTCCACCATTTGCAAAACCAATTTGGAATTTGCCTGTAAAAAACTTTAGAACATATCTTTATAAACCATGAATGCTTTCTATTAGCATTCTCATATAACAATGCTATATTAAAGCTGTCGACATAATCCCAATAATTGTATTTTACCGCGATCTTTTGCTCAGGATGGATATAATCCATTTCTTTTAAGGGGCTCATCCCCCATTCTTCCGGAGTGAAAATCTTTTTTATTATAATTTTAGAAAAGTTATAAACTTTTCTTGTATTAGCTGGGTAGAAGTGTTGAAATTCACCTGACCCTGTAGTTGAGAGTATCATCTCATAGTGCATTCTGTATTTATAAGCAGTCTTAGTATAACAGACTGTGTCCAGATATCGGGACATTACCTGCCATGAATCATTCTTCCATTTTAAATCACTATTTTCTAAGAGAAGTATAACCTCTATTTTATCATTCAGATCAAACACTTCTGTGTTTTCTTCATCCATGAGGACTGAGGAATATGTTGGAGGATTATTATCCTTTTCCTTTTTAGATTGCATAAAATCCATAAATTCTTTATACATAGGATGATCTGTATTAAGACCACTCGTAAAAGCACTATTAGCTGCTATCAACTGTTTGTTGCCCAGTTGTGCGAGGATATGACCTCCTCTTCCTGTTGCCGTTCTTCCTCCTCTTCCCCTCCTTGGAGGTGGAGGCAATGAAGGTCTCATCCTGAAAAGAAGAATACATAATTAGTCTAAATACTCTCTAGTGAGAAAATCTGGCAGGCTATTATCTGAACCTTTCTTATAATGAATCTCAAAATCAAAAGGTGTTAGTAATGCTTGCCACCTTGCAAACATTTGTTTAGAAACATCATGTTTGCAATCTTTATTAAACATAAACATGGCTGCTTGACAATCAGTTTTTATTAAGAACTTTTGATTATAAAGATCGCCTTGAAATTTTAGAACACTTTTCACTATAGCCAAAATTTCTTTAGCTACAGTGACATAATTCTTTTGAGCAACGTTCCATTTTCCTGAATAAAATTGAACGATATAATGTCGTTTATTATCAGGGCAATATTGCGTCAGAACACCATCATATCCTATATCTGAAGCATCGGTTTCCACCATTTTTTCCCAATTTGGATTGGCCAAAGTTAAACAAGGAACGATTTTAACCTTCGCTTTAATATTTTTGACCGCTTCAGTATGATCATTTGACCAGGCTTTTGGATTATTTTTAAGCCTGTCATATAGAATAGCCGTATCACTGGCTAAGTCCTTTATAAAAGGAGCGACATAATTCAGACTCCCAAGGAATCTCTGTAATTGAGTTTTATTAGTTATAATATCAGGAAATTTAGAAGCAAATTCAATACTCCTATTAATTGGACTAATATTACCTCGTTCAATATTATGACCTAAAAATCTAACATTGGTTTGGAATAAAGCCATTTTTGGTTGAGATATCACCAAACAGTTTTGAATAATAATTTTCTTGAATAATTCCAGATGCTTGAAATGGGTTTGTATATTAATATTCCTACTAAGGCTAGACCTTGCCAGATGAACGCAGATTATTTGGAACTATGCAAAAAGAAAATTGACTCTTTGTTACAAAAAGACTTTATAAGGCACTCTAAGTCCCCTTGGTCTTGTACATCATTCTATGTTAATAAACATGCTGAACAGGAAAGAGGCGCTCCAAGGTTGGTTATTAATTATAAACCGCTTAATAAAGCATTGAAATGGATCAGGTATCCTATCCCTAATAAAAAGAATTTATTAGATAAAGTTTATGATGTCATTATATTTTCTAAATTTGATTTGAAATCAGGTTATTGGCAGATTCAGATAGCTGAGTCAGACAGGCTTAAAACAGCTAAACCTTTTCGAAAATGGTTCTTCAATAATTTCAATGACGAAGAACAGTATAATTTTCAAGAAGAATTTTATAAAGATATTATTGAATCTAATAATAGTAGTAGTAGTAGTAGTAGTAGGAAGAAAGGGAAATACCACTTAGCGCCGCGGAATAGGAAAGAGAGAGCCGAGCACAACTTTCGTGTCACCAAAAATCCTTTTTCGTTTATTGGGAGACTGATAATAATAATAATAATAATAATAATAATAATAATAATAGTAAATTATGTGTTCTTGAGAAAATTTTAATGACAAGGTAAAGAATATTTTAAAAGTTATGTGTATTTGAGAAAATTTTAAATACAAGACAAAGGAATTAAGAAGATTTTTTTATATATTTTAAAACATACATATATACACATAGCGGCGCATGTATATCACCAGAACTAATTCAATTGAATTGTACTTTCACGTTCTCACATAAGGTGCAAAGAAAGAGTTTTTTGCTAAAATCATCCCTGGAGTATGACTTAAACCTAAAGTACATCCTTGTGTTATATAAGTGAACAAAAAAACATCCCTGCATTATCCAAAAAGTTGCAAGATTTATCCTTTTGTCTATTTATTTAACAAACTCACGCCACCAACAAAAGAATGTGTCAAGTCGAATGAATATATGTACACATGGTTAAGCTAGTCAAATCGATGATTTTCAAATTTTTACAAATTGAGGATTTATATCATTTCCATATAAAATATATTCAAATTCTAAATATTCTTTGTAAAAAGTATCGTCAAATACAATCCCAACTTCAAAATTTTCAAAGAAAGTAATTTTTTTTATTTTCATAACTAAACGCCTACGTAATTTCACTAAATATCCAGCATTTCTGTACATTGTATAAAATGTGAATTGCATTGTATATAACGTACATACGTACTAAATATTTTATTAAAGAAAATCTTTAAATAGTTGGACGTAATATTTTTAAGATGAACTTTTTAACATAATCTTTCTAACCATCGGAACCTACTGTATAAATATTTCAAAACTTACGTATTGTTGCAAGTCAATTTACTTGATGATGCAAAAAACAAATAAACTAACAACACACAAAATTTAAATTCTGAGAATGAAAGATTCATTTCCTATCCATATCCTTATTTTTTTTAGGTAACTTCAATCTTCTTGTCGTGGCTAAGATATGACCAAATTAAAAAAAATAAAAAATTATTGGTTCAATCAGTTTCTTAACAAAAAATAGACAGAAGGTTGATTCTTGTTATTTTTTGGATAGTATAAGCATGTTTTTTGCTCACTTAGATAATATAAGAATGTACATTAGATTTGAGTCATAGTTAAGAAATGATTTTAGCCAAAAACTCTGCAAAAAAAATATAAAAAATAAAGATTAGGTGGTAATAGGACCCCTATAAAGATAGAGGGTGTCCATCATATTCTGGTCATAGTTCAATAGGATACTTAAGCCTTTTGCACAATTTTTAGAAGTTTGAAAACTTAAAAATAAAATATCTTTTATTCTTAGCCCTAATTTTTGTTCTCTCTTTGTCTTTCTTTGGTTAAGGAAAAAAATGATCCATGTGCGAATTACAACGCAAAAACACATAATCCTTCACCAGTTTATTTGATACTTTTGATAGTACGTTTCTTCTTCATTTTTTTTAATTTATGAATTTCTATTAGAATAATATTTTAAAAAGTTTTGAGTATTTCTTAGTCAATTCTATGTACATTTTACTTATTTTTCTATAATTTTATTTGTTTTTATTATATAATTAATTTTTAAATATTAAAAAAAAAGAAGATCGAGGAGTTTTTAAAAGGGTTAGCAATAATAACAAAGTGAAGTAGAAAAGAAAAGGCAATAAAAGGCATTTACCTTCCACACAGGATAGATGTGTAGAGCAGGGAAGAGAGAAGGTACATAAAATGGCAGTTGGAGGGACAACATGTCTGAATCTGGGTATCAAGATCCCATTTGGGTTTCCTGTTTCCAATTTCAAGGCTTCTCCAAAATCTTTGTCTTCTCTCTCAACATCAGGTCCAATTCCCTTTTCTACATTTTTCTACTACTATTACTATTACTATTACTATCTAAATATATACAACACTTGATTGTTTTTGTTATGTGCCTAACAGTTCTCATACTCTCTCTTTATTTTCTTTCTACTTGTTTTGATAAAAGAAGCAAAAACTTGCTACTGCTAAATTATCTTAACTAAACCTTAAAGGGGGAAGGATAACACTAAATAGTTCTGTGATTAAAATTATAGTGTCATTTAATTTATTGTTTGGTTGGTAAGTCTGGATACTTATCTTGTGATTAATATTTAGTGCTGGATAAGTTATCCTTCCTTGAGTGGTATAGTAATCCCGGGATAAAATAGGTTAATGACAAAGTATCCCTTTAAATATAGGGAAAACTGTATGAAATATATCCAAACTTTGACCAAAAATTGCTGCAACAATTCCAAACTTTGGGAAGAACCTTTTACCCCGACACTATTTAATAGTGTATTTTAAAGGTATATATGTGTCCATGTGGACATCATAAATATTGCATCATTATAAATAGTAACTTATCCACGTGGGCACATATATATCTTTAAAATACACTATTAAATAGTGCATGGGTAATAGGTCCTGCTCAAAGTTTAGGATTGTTACAATAATTTCGGTCAAAGTTCAGATATATTTCGAACCATTTTCCCTTAAATATAACTTGTTCTTAAAATTAGAGCCTATTATTTTGAATACAACAAATCAAAAAAATAAAAAATCTCAGCATAACTAATCCCATTATAATTAATTCCAATATAATTTATTTCATCGTAACTAATCTCATCAGAAATTGTATTCAAACCAAACGACTCCTAAATATTTAGGATAGGTTACTAATTATGCCCAAAATTCACTTGTAAGAGTTGAACTTGCTTACCTGGCTTTTCTAGGACAAATCTTTGTTAACTTCTTTCTCATTGTATCAGTTACACACCCGAATATGGGGAAGCTAGAATAATCTCACAATTAAATGAAACAGGAGACAGACACTTGAAGAGTTTTTGTATCCTTTGTTAGAGGACTAACTACTCTAGAGAACATCTCCTTGGCTAGCTTTTTCTTTCAAACACAAGCAAAATGACTAGAGGATCATCCATCTAGTCGAAAACAAGATACGAATCAATTGACAACAATTGCTATCGAAAGCTAAAACCCCCAATAAATGGAATCCAGCAAACACCTATACTATAAGATGAACTCTTAAGAAGAATCATTTCCTCTTGCAAGCAATCTATCAAATAAAGTCAAGCAACAATTGCCTTACCCTAACTCTCTCAAGAGCATCATTATTCAAGTAAATTTTCATATCATCCAACATAATCCAAGTCTAAAGGAGCTATTCTCCACTTTTATAGCCTAAGCTTAATGAAATAATAATCTTCTTAGTCTTCTTAGGCATGATGACTTGTATCTTAAGAATAACCACTTTTGCATAAGTGACCTCTTTCTCCGTGGTCTAAGTAGTCTTTCAAGTGGAATCTTCCATCCAAGCTATCTTTCAAATCTTGAAGGTGCCCCCAAGGCCTAGCTCAAGTGGCAAAAGGTGGAGGATTTGTGGCTTAGGTCGCAGGTTCAAGCCCCACACCATGCAAAGCGAAGCCTGGTATTTAAGTGGAAAAGGGTAGAGGGGCGGGCCCATTATCCACCGAGTTTAGAAGGTTGTGATTGGTCCAAAGGGCGGGTCACAGACGGATTTCTCGGTTATCAAAAAAAATAAAAAAATAATCTGGAAGGGCATCATATGTCGACCTTCCATGACCTTCAAGTGCCCCATCTTCATGATAAGGAGAGTATAGACTAAAGATGTGTACCTGAGCTTCCTTGAAGTGTGAAGAGCATGTTATTGGGCCTCAAACCTTCATTCCAACCCCCGATGTAGTGACTTGATGAGAAGCTCTTGAACCCCTTAGCTTGGCTTGGTGTTCATGGATTATAGTCTACCTCAATTCACCATTTTGAATCTTACACAAAAGGTTTTTCTGTATCAGCCCCTATGGAAGTCCCTTTGCAACTTCGGGGAATGCTTGCCTTAGTGCGCATTTGGACATAAGAATGGTGAACTTTGGAAAGAAGTTGTATTTGTTTTCAAGTTGAAAATTGTATTTGAAAATTGGAGTTGTGTTTGGACATGAATATGGATTGGAGTTGTTTTTGGATTTTTGCGAGTCATTTGGAATGAAAATTGTGAAAATAGCCTTTTGGAGTTTTCCGAATTCCAAAAAGTTGTAACAATTCTATGTCCAAACAATTTTCTGGAATAATATTACAGAAAAAAGTGAAAACTATCCATGACCAAATGGGCACTTAGTTGGCTTCTGACATATCGGGTGAACCTCCCAGTGTTAATTATAAATTTCTAAAGACCAGCACATACACAAATGTGATGATTGACGGCTAGCATATAGTAATCTTGGAAACTTTATTCCTTTTTCTTGCCCAGTAAAAGTAATCTTAGAAACTTATTTCGCAAGAGGACTAAGAACTTTGGATTAAAAAGAGCCAGAACTCTTTGATGTTACTGAATTTGGCATTAGTCAGCACTTCGCAGTGCTGGAGAATGGACTACCCTGAAGATTTCTAGGAGTTTCATAAGCTAAGAATGAAACATAAGAAAAATCAAATGGGTTATAGTTCTTTGCTAATGTTACAAGTTCCATTGGGTGGATGAATATGCCGGGTCCTTGATGAGTATATGAGTAGCCTGTAAACAGAAAGCTCTGTGGAATATCCTCAAGGAGGGCTCTAATGGTGAAGTTATGCTACAATAAATGTGGAATTATTATGACTGTGTCAGGGTTCTTTCTCACAAAAAAAAATTATGACTGTGTCAGAGTTGCAATAGTGTCCCATCTCATCAATTGGGAGTATTTATAGTATGGTCATGTGAAAAATATCCTTAAGCTTTGTCTTGTAATGGGAAAGGATGACTTGATGAAACGTGACCAGGTGTCAGCTTGAGCCTAGTCCATTTCCCCGCATTTATTTATTTTAGAAATGGAAAGAATATCTATGTAGTGCAACTGATGCAAGTTACTCAGGGAGGTGCAATATCTTGTGCCTTTTTTTGTGTTACATTATTCTCAATTGGTTTTGCCATGTAATTTAGGATTATCATATTCTTCTATGTCTAATTGAGTGGTTTCTTTTCTCTAACAGGTTTATGTAGGGCCAGTCAAGTTGCTGAGCTTTTTCCAACTGTATCACCTGAGGTTTATGTTAGGAAGGCCAGGTTAGAGGACTGCTGGGAAGTGGCTGAGACTCACTGCAGCTCCTTCTTCCCTGAATACTCTTTCCCTCTAGATTTTGTGTTAAGAATTGACAGGCTGATAGCAATGCTTTTTGGATTCTCCATCCCAAATGGATGCCAGAGAAATTGTCTTGTTGCTGTTGTTGGCAGCAGAGATGAAGAGGCTTGCTTATTAGGTACAGAAGAACTCAAACTTGGAGGATTTGATGGACGATTAAGTCTCAACAAGGGTTACGTGACTGGAATATTGACCGTGGATACTGTAGCTGATTTCCTTCCGAGAAAAGGACCATTGCGGCAGAGAAGGTCAGTTGTGTCTTGGATTCTAGTCAGGAATCTGGAGATATTTTAATAAATTGCTCTTTCATAAAAGGCTAGTTTCTTGCTAATCATTACTATCAGACTCATTCAACATCATGTTGGAAGGTAAACCATTACAAATTACTACTCCATATACAATTTAAAAAAGGTTGCGAGTTGGAAAGGTGGTCAAGTGGATTCAAATTTGTTTTAAAAAGTCAGTTTGAATCGTGTTGCAGTGCCTGCCTTTCTATATTCTTCCAGATTAAAAAAATTACTGTTCAATTTGTCTAGGGTCATGTTGTTAAGGAATCTATAGAGCTTTCTAATTGGTCATAATTCCAAAGAACAATACCAGTTTAGGCATGTTCAGGTTCTTTAAATGCTTAAGGATTGTAAATTTGTTTTTTCCTGTATGGAAATATGGAATACAAAATACCGTCTGTCAAGATATTCAATACACTGATGCTATTTGGAGTTGATCCTTGACCTGTACAGACTTTCAGTCATGGAAAATTCCTGATGGAGCCTTATGAAGTGTTCTTTCTGTTCCATTCCTCAACAATACTCTCTCTCTTTCTTCTTTTGAACAAGTAACAACTTTGTAATAAGTTTAAAAAAAAACAACTTTGTAATAAGTTTAAAAAACAACTTTGTAATATAACCAGTACTTAGGTAGTACTGAAAAACTCCTTTACAAAAGAAAAATTAGAAGGAAAAGTAACAAAAAGAAAAAAACTGAAGCGAATACGATCATAATATGAATAAGAAACTTCTAGGATTGTTTCTGTATCTTCAGAAAAGCTCTATGTACACCAAAAACAAAATAACAGAACACAGTTATGCTTGATCTTCTGTAATGTGCTACTCCTATCCTCAAAACATCTGGCATTCCCTTCTCTCCATATGGTCCACCATATGCAAACTTGAATGATCCTCCAATAGTTTCTGGTCCTTGCCCCAATTACAGCCTCCTTCTCAGCTAAAAAGATTGTCAACGATCTTACTAGGTGTTGTCCCAGAGATTCCTCTGAGATTGAGAAAAATCTTCCATATCTGATCTGTAATTCTGCAATGCAGAAATAGGTTTTCCATTGTTTCAGCTTCAGGCCCACATAGGCAGCAGTTTGAGGCAAAAGAAATGCCTCTCTTTATCAGATTTTCATGTGTTAGCACAGCCATATAAAGCAAGCAACCTTATGGGGTATCTTAAGTCTTAACTTTCCAGATATGCTTCCAAGATTAGTTGAAGGTCCATGACTGTCATATTCATGATCTTATAACCTGAGTTCACCTTATAGAGACAGGCACTTGTTGAGTCCAGTCCACCACAAGCAATCTTGTCCATTCTGTAGCCTTGGAATGTTTCCAGATGCTTGTAGAGTTCAGCCAGTCTGGGTATTTTCCAATCATTCATCAATCTCCTGAAGGACAACTTCCAATCTTGAGATGACCACATCTCAACCACTGTCTTATTCTGGTGTTGAGCCAGAGCAAACAGGTCAGGAAATATATCTTGCATACTCCTGCCGCCCAGCCATTTATCTTTCCAAAAGATTAATTTGTTACCATTATGTAGTCTGATGACAGCGTGTCTCTTTATGAAAGGCCGCAAAGCTTTAATAGATTTCCATATGTCACACCATGGGGGTTCTTGACCTCCTTAGTAGTTAGTAACCCAACAATCCAGCTCCCCATACTTCATATTGATCACATTTTCCCCAGAGAGTTTGAGTCTCCTTGGATACCTCCATTACCACTTCGATTTTAAAGGCTTGCTCTTAATCTTCAACAATACTCCCTCTTTTGCTTATTGAGTGAAGTGATTCTTCTTCCCATTCCATAGTACTAATCAATAAATCAAGCTGGCACAAATTGGCTGTAGATCTATGTCATAGAATAAGTAGTTAGCTATTTTGATTTTTAAGTTATCATCTGGATGAATGACTGTCTTAAAGGGTTAACAAATTGGTGTCTGACTAGCTAAAGCTACTGCTTTTATGATTCACAGATACTGCCGAATCAACTTTCCAACTTTAGCATTGTTGATAGGTCATTTTAGAGATGATCTGACAAACTCATGATACATAGCAGTAGGATAGCTACGAGGTAAGGATTTAAGTTATGATGACCATATTTGAGGTTACTTTGAAATGTAGAAACTTTGGAGATTAAGAACTTTTCAGTTACTGTGGTGCACTCTCTTTGTACTGACAAAGAGACTGACTCAGAAATGTGAAACCTATTCTGTTGGCTTCAAGTGTTGTAGAAGACAATCTAACAACAACAACATACCCTGTGTAGTCCCACACAGTTGGGTCTGGGAGGGTAGTGTGTACGTAAACCTTACTTCTACCTTAGAGGTGATGTAAAAAGGTTGTTTCCAATAGACCCCCAGCTCAAGACAAAGACAGACTAGGAACAGACATAATAGAAGTAGTGAAGTACATAGACAGTAAATAGTAACAAAAACATCACACAGTAAGAATATTATAACAAAATAATACTACAAAGAAACTACACGAAATAATAGATAGTCACATAAATCGAAGAACAAGAAACTACAAGAGTAATTCTACGAGTACCAGTAAGGGCACAAGACAAGGCACTCCTATCTACTAGAAGGGACGCGCTCGTACATACTAACCTTCTACTGTTATGCGTGTCCTCCACACCTTCCTATCTATAAGGTCATGTCCTCAGTAAGCTGCAACAATGTCATGTCCTGTCTAATCACCTTTCTCCAACATTTCTTTGGTCTACCTCAACATCTCCTGAATCCATCCATAACCAACTGCTTGCGCCTCACACTGTGGCATCTGTACATCTCCTCATCACATCCCCGAACTTTCTCAACCTCACTTCCCGCATCTTGTCCTCCACCAAAGTCACCCCCACCTTGTCTCGGATATCCTTATGTTTAATTCTATCTCTGTTGGTATACCCAAACATCCAGTTTCCTTTTAGCAAATGTAGCATCTGTTAGAAACTGGAAGTTCCTTTATATCAGATTATCCCGGGTGAGGCAAGCCTCATATAAAGCTGTCCAGGTGAAACAAATAACCTTTAGGGACAGCTTGGTTCTCCAAATGAGTTTCCAAGGCCAGCTGTTAATCATACGATTACCGGAACCTGTGTAGATACCTCCACCATAATTCCCCCATTTAAGTCAATCCACAGCCTGAAGGTTGATATTGCTTTACTGCAGTCTTGCATAAAGATCTAGCAACTCAATTATTTCCCAATCATAAATGCCTCTTCTGAATTTTAAGTCCAGTTGGCCCCATGTATGTAGTAATGACTTGATTGGGATCTTGTGCTATAGTGAACAAATTTGGGTATTCAACTTGAAAAGTGGAATAGCCTAGCCATCCATTTGTTCTTCCAAAATCTGATGTGTACAACATTTACAAAAGTGAATGTTCGATAAGACTTGTCTGCTACAAATATATACAATTTAGGAGTTTCTAGAGAAATCTTAATTTCCTAACATTAAGACTATATGTGCTCAAGTTTTGCAAAATTGAAGTATGAATTATGATGCTCAAATTATATTTGAGGACTATATGTGCTCAAGTTTTGCAAACTTAAAGGACGAATGCTGCTCAGATTATGTTTCAGGGATGATATGTGCTCAAGTTTTGCAAACATAAAGGACAACTGATGCTCAGAGTTGTATTTAGAGGGCAAAGAAAGATTTATTCCTAAAGATATGGGATAATTTTGCAGAAAACTTATATTATAATACTAAAAAGTAGCTTTTAAGTCATAAATAAAAAGTCAAATTGAAATGACTTTTAAGTTCAAAAATAAAACTCCCCCTACTTTTGGTTTTTGACTTATTTTAAGTCATTGAGAAGCCAACAACTGACTTAAAAGTAGGTTTGACCAACTTTTAAGTCAATCCAAACACCCTCTAAGCAAGCAGCTCTTTGGCAATTCAAATAGCCAGTACTCTTCTTGCTTGCAAGAGAGTTTACATTGTTTGTTGCGGGTTGTTTGTCTTAGTTATAAGTAGCGGTTACTCCTTTCGAGGAAATAAATGGCATGGATAAAGAACATAATTAAGAAATAAAAACTTGGTAATGGATTTCGGAGATAAGCTTTGACCATTCTAGTGTTCTACCTTCTATATGTGCATTTTTGCAGTCATAGAATATTGACATAACATTCACTCGATGAAAAGTTAATGAAGCCATTGAAGTGTATCAGTCCCATACTAATAGCTAAACAACCACTTGATGAACACCCAATAGTGTGTGGCCTAGTGACGAATCAAGTGGATGTTAACCTTGGAGACTTGGGTTCAAATTTCAGTAGCGACAAAAATATTAGGTGATTTCTTTTCATCTGCCTAAGTCTTGATGGGAAGAGTCAATTGGTACTTGTATTGGTGGGTGGTAGCAGGTATGCAAGGGGATATTTAAATGCTGAGCAAGTTGGTCCGGACACCACCCTTGTGACTAAAAAATAAGCAAGGGCACCCACAGGGAGACCTATAGTTCTTAACTGAAGTGTTACGGATTGAATATGATTTCTATCATAAGCAAAACATGAACAACTTTTTTCTTGATGACCGTGATGAACATGAATAATTTTTACAGGAAAGGGATTGCTTATATATCAAATGTTGCGGTACGGAGAAGATACCGTCGAAAAGGGATAGCAAAAAAGCTCATAATGAAAGCGGAGGCACAGGCCAGGAGATGGGGATGCCGTGCAATTGCTTTACATTGTGACACTAGCAACCCTGGAGCCACAAAACTGTATATAGGACAAGGCTTCAGAATCATCAAAGTGCCAGAAGGGGCAAATTGGCCTCAACCCAAGACTTCCCCAAATGTCGAGTTCGTTTTCTTGATGAAATTACTGGACGTATAAGAGAGTTTAGTAAACAATTGGGTGTGTGGTACTTGTATATATGTATGTGTGAAATTAAGGGAATAAAGTATAGTTGTAATTATTGTATTAGTCTAGTTGAAATTTCCCCCTCACAAGTTTCATTTGTACACTAAGATTGCATGCTTGACATGCCAATGGTACTTGATTTATTACAGAGTGCTAATATAATTTCCTGACTTGTACCAACGACACAAGGGCGCTCATATGTTCCTCATGGGTGCACTGTCAATTATATCCTACTTTCTGTCATTTTCTCAAAATAGATATACATATATACATGATCTTTTTCGAAGTTAACGGGTGCACGTGCACCTCCACTTTTATTTTCTTCGTCTATGGTTTTTTTTTCCACTCATATATTTCATTCTCATTCACAATTAATTCACAGATGCTGATGATATGAGATAGTATTACTCAATTTATTTGTAATTGTATTCAACTATTTATGTAGAAACACAATTCCCAGTTGATTGCTTCATTCTTGTAATCCATTGTTACTAATTGAATGGTCATGTAGTGTTAATTCTGGAAAAATTAGAGGAAGGAGAATCATCTTCTCGAGAACAACAAAAAATAAAACTTAGGTTGCTGATTGGCTCATAAAATTAATCTGTTATGAGCAAATACAAACAAAAAAAGAACAAATAAAATAATAACTTATTTTGCTATTTTTTGTGATGAACAAATGAAGTACTTTACATGCTTTCTTATAAAGTTGAGTATGTTGGTTTGGAGCAGGTTTAATTAAAGAAAAAAAGTATTAATTTCATCTGATAGGAATATAACATGTAAAAAATAATTTCAGGGAATCCTTCTATCAAGTTTGTAAAGCATTAAGCATGTTCTGGCGTTGTCCACCACTAGTAGTAGATGAGGTACCCTACTAAATCGGGCGACCTACTGGAGCTGCTAAAGCGACAGGCTGAGTCTGCTGAAGAATGATTAAACGCTCAGATTACACCACTTCCAATTCTAGGTGTAGACGATCATTATCTAGTATAAAACCCAACGAAGAGTTGGTGTCGAACCCACAGGGAGTGGTACAATGTTTGAATTCAATTACGAAGTACAAATGTGGTCTAAGTGGTTATAGGATAGAAATTATCGAAAACATACAAGCAAGTCTAAGGGGTTGACAACGAATGTCAGATGGGGGGGTTTTGATTTGCAATTAACACCTAAAACAAATACGAAAAACAGGGGAAACAACAATATGGAGAGGAATTCTCGGGATGTGATCGATTATAGGCTAATTTCGCTATATGAAAATTACTAACGAATTGCTAAATCTGAGTGGGTAGGCTAGACTATAAGTGCAATAGCTTTCTCTCGAATAGCTACTACGATTCAAGTGAGTTCTCTCGAACCTCAACAAGCTTATCAATATAAACAACCCAAAACTTTGATACATCTACTCTCTCAAACTAGATAGGTAGAATCGAGTTTAGGATTCACTCTCTCGAGTTGAAACCATATCAACCCAACAACTACAATCATTAATTGAAAGTTTTGGTTCTAAAACCTCTTTCTCAAGCAAGCCCAGAACTCTAATTTAGAATTGCATTTGCAACTACAATTCATAGATTAAAACACAGCTAATGATTAAACCCACTTCAATTAAGCATTTAAATCAGTAAATAACAATACCCATAAGCTAATTCAACCTATAATCACATGATCACACCCCAAGAATTGGGGTTTTAGCTAAGCATCATAAAAAGATAAAAACAATTACCAACTAGATTAGCCATCAGCTGGGTAAAAGTCTACAAGCCTTTACAATGCTCCAAATTGATTAAGTTCAAAAACCCACTTGCAAATCCACAAAATTAAGCTTAGAAATCCTCAAAATCTACAATGGAAACTCAAAAACTAAGAAAAAACTCTAACTCTCTAACTTGGGGATCAAAACTCTTGGAGAGCACCCTCAAATTTCATTTAAAATTTCAATTTATAGTTGCCCAATTTTTGGCCTGAAAGGTCATTGAGCGGAATAAGTCGCGCCTCGCCGAACAGGTCGGTGATCCGCCCTTTGCTCCCTTCCATCGCCAATTTGCATTGGCCACCATCCTCCAGGTCCTGTAACTTTGGGCGATCAAGGTTGTCATCGCGAAGTCATTCGGCGATTCGCCGACTTCCCATTCCTGTCGCCAAGTTGGTTTTTCACCAGGGTTGGCACGCTGGAACTTTGGGTGAGCTAAAGAGCCACTCGGCGGTTCGCCGAGTGGTCTTGGCGATCACCAAGATCACTTTTCTTCACTTCTTCAGCTTGTTAGTTCCTTTTTGCCCAGTAATGTCATTGTCTTACTCCTTAGCCTTTATAGTTGCAAAACAACACTTTAACATCAGTTTAGAGCATAAAATAGGCATTTGAGGACACTTCTACTATAAAAACAAAGACCTAAATGAGTCAAAATCTTGGACTCATCAAAGAACATCCTTGCCCTTACCTGAGGCCAATGGACAATCCCTCAATCTATTACTTGTCTTGCCACACCTGAAACATCCATCACTATCGGCCATGCATTCTCCTGGGTGGTTCTTACAACCCTTCTGACAAGTTGGGAAAGTGTGACTACTAGTGACAGTGCCATAGGACTTAGAGAATCGTATCTAAACTTGGGCACTAGGCCACTAGCAAAGGATGGAATTGGACTTGAATGTTTCACTTCTGACGAAACTAAAAGCAATTACCACCGCCTCATTTTTAATGAGAGTAGTCCACACTGTCTGTTTTAGCCTTCTTGTTTTCCCTAACACTCTCCTTAACTTTCTCTTCTTCGATCTGTTGGGCATGAGTCATCAAAAATAGAAATATCTCTCCTTAATCAACATCGCAATCCTACACTCTTTCATCACAGTCTCTTTTTCACCGAAGACAAACTTACTCATGCGGGCCCCAAAGTCGATCACCATAGTTGGAGAATCCTTAGAGAGTTGAGTAAACTTCAAAGAATACTCCTTCACTTTCATATTCCCTTTCTTCAGATTGATGAACTCCTGGACTTTAGCTTCCCTCAACTCAAGTGGAAAAAACCTATCCAGAATTGCAACCTCAAACTTTTCCCAAACCACTACGTCTACATTAATAGCCCTATCATATTTTCAGTGTTTGTACCAAATTTGAGCCACTCTTTTTAGCTAGTAAGCGGCTAAGTCTCCACTCTCAACTGGAGTGACACCCATAATCTCAGTAATCTTCTGGATGCCTTCAATCAACTCTTGTGGATCCTCTTCCACCTTCGAATCGTGAAACTGATTAAGGTTCATCCGAGTGAAATCCCTGACTCTAGCTACATCTGTATTCCCATTCGGAATTGGATAGGGACTCAACATTCCAATTGGCCTTAGAAGTCATGGTCTGGGCTAGTACTTGGAAAGTAGCCCTAACCTTGGCATGAGAGACTTGCTCAGCCAATGGTTCTGTAGGAGTTGGTGGTGCTGGTTGGGCCCCATTCATGTTCCTTCTGAGGTACGCTCTTCTGGGAGGCATGATTTTGTAAACGTGTAGAGTACAACTTAGAAATAAGTTGATTAGAGTTCACACTCTTTCACACGATAAGAATATGAATGAAGTGAAGTATTTCCTGAAATGTTTCATTGCCTCCTAATAATAGATGTGACATGCTTCACACCTATGAACAAAATTCTGCTTAACGCGACTTTAGACAAGGACACTTGAACCAGATGCTGTGATATCAAGTTTGTCACGATTCGAGACTACTTCTAATCGTAACACGGTGCTTAGAGCCATAAGTGACCCCAAGCTAACCTAATGGTCTAGCATGACACTAGAGTATACACAAGCAAATATATGAAGATAACTGAAATACTAATGCAGAACTAAAATTGAAATAGTCTATGAAAAATCAAATAGATAAATGTCTGAATAAAATATAAGTTGAAACTAAACCAACTATCTAAAACCATCTAAAACCATCTACTAAGGTGAGTTGCTAGGACAAACCCTTAGCTACTAAATGTTTGAAACAAACATAGAAATACCGAATGAAGTAATAAGATCGCCCTAGAAAGATGAGGACTCACCAACACGTACTATTGAGCTGATCAGGAATTTGTACTAATTGCAACTGAAAGCTGAACATCTGAACTAATATTATTAAATAATATAGGAAGAAAGTATGCGGTTAGTACTTCAAATGTACTGAGTATGTGAGACATGCATGAAAAAATAATAATTGAGTATGCTGGACCGAAATGACATAAGTTGATGCATTGACCAAGTAAATAACATGAATTTCTGATTAAAAAAAATGTACTTAAATGACTGAATGCTTGGTCATACAATAACTGAAAGACTGAACTGTAGAAGATACTTAAACCGACATATAACCATATAAGTTACTATATGGAGTTTGATGTATAAACCTCGTCAAAAAGGTCTAATATACTTTTCCCCAAGATATAAAGGTTGGTCTGAGCTAATGTGGATCCACTAAGCTAATTTAAGTAAAAGAATAAAGAGTCAGGCCTCAACTAATGGGTGACCCTTAAAATCATACGGTGACACGTAGTTTTGGGACATAAAAATTGCTACTAAAAGTCTCATTCCTCAACTAACAGGTGAGCCTTCATCCCAAGGTCCGCTCAATGTAGTAAACTCCCAACGAAAACATGCAAATAATATAAAACAATAATAATATGATAAAATTGAATTATACTGATAAACTGATAATCAATTGAGTAGGTCATGCATGTTGATAATTGATAATCATGCTGGAAGATACTTTATTTGAAAGCATCTTAAATTTATGAAATCTGATAATCTGAAACATACATATGAAAGATCATAAATCTAAGACATGAAAATACTTTAACTCTGAGGGTTCATGAAATACATTTAACAATACGAAATTATAAGTAAAATTATGCAAGTGAAGGTTATTCATAAAGAACCAAATTACATTGAAAATACATGCTAATCATAAAATATTAGGTTTTTGTAGAAATCATAGACTAAGAAATTGAGGTTTCTTTGGGACTCAATGGGTGATAAAATACTCATTTATGAAATTACACATACTTGAAATGGAAGCATAGCTTGAAACCTTGAACTGAAGCTTGAAGAGAGGAACACTAATTTCTGCTTGAGATGATTCTTGAATAAAGAGGAATTTGATTTTGGAAGTTATGCATGAGAGGGGAGGGTTTAGGTCAATAATTTTTCCTTAAACCCACTTAGAATAGGTTAAAACGACATAGTTTAAGAATTAAATTAATGAGAAAAAACTAAAACATTCTTGCCTAGAAACTGACATCGGGAGCTTCTATGAGGGCATCTACAATCTGTGGTTCCTTCTCCGGATTGTACATCCCTGCCGTAGAAATCAAAGTAAATTTCTGAGTTTTTGAACATTGATTCTACGAGACCCTTTTACGGAACATAGATCCATCTATGAGTCGTAAATGTGGTATGTGAGGCCAAAAATATATATTTTTAATCATTATTTGTCTCACATTTAATATTTGTATTTGTCCCTTTTTAGCATGAATTTTATGGATTGTGCTAAATAGTATATTTTATTTGTAGAATTAAATTGGTATGAAGATAAAGAGATTTGGGGCCAAAACGAATTAAAGATGAAAGATTATAGAAGAAAATTAAGCAGACAACTTAATAAATTAAATTGAATATAATAATATATAATATATAAAAATTGCTGTTGACAAAAGAATTTAATTTGAAGTAGCACATTGTCCACGTGGCAGCAAGTGAAGGAAGAGGTGCAAATTGTTAATTGTGGAGGCGGCTACAGTTTAACATTGAGTCAATTTTTTTATTCAAGGTTTTCTAGATTTATAAATAGTCCATTAAGAACAATTATTATGGAATGATATCAATCAAATACAAAGTTGTCATACTTTTTAGGTTTCTTTTTCTTCTTTTGTTAGACATTAGTAGCAAAAGACTCTTTATGGAGCTGTAAATACGGGTAGTTATTGAACATCAATTGTTTTGAATTAATGTTGGTTATCGTTAAATTACTTTTGTATTCTTATTTTAGTATTTCATGCTTGATCACTATAGAGATAAATATATTGTCTATTCTTGAACTCGAGAGACGAAGAGGTAGATAAGCCAAAGAATACAGAGAGCTCGATCTCTCTTGCATATCACTTGTTCAGATTCATGTTCAAGATTGACACCCGAACGAACACCGGGCTTAGTTACGAAACATGATGAAATATAAATGTTCGTCAATTAAATTTTGTCTATCCCCGCTCAACGATGTAGTTAGACAGTCAATTGGAGTAGGCGATTAGAGGTCGAGAGATCATGATCATAAAATCATCCCTCTAAATCAATAACTTGATAACCGTAGTTAATTCATGCATGAGATGTACATGAAACCTCTGCATCCCTGGAATTATTCCACTTAATATAAGTAAATTTATTATTTTATTCTTGCATTCTTAGTAGAGGTGTCAAATGGGTGGGTTGGGTTGAAATTGGAGATATTAAAATGGGTTGAAATAGAAATTTGGTTGGGTTCTGATCCGCCCAAGTTTACTTTGGGCTCAAATGGGCTTAAAGGCGGGTTGGATCTTGACCCGCTTAATCTCTATAATTTTAATATTTGTTATTTAAGTTTTATAACCATAATTTGAATTTCAACTCAAGAAAATTTTAAAAAAGAAGTTACAAATGGATAAATAAATCCTAAAAGATATAAAGTAGATAGTAATTCATACCTTCAATATAGTAACATACATTACATCAATGAAAATAAAAGGTCTTAAAACGGGTTGAAATTGGAGATTAAATTGGGCTCAATTGAGGATTCTCTTAAAATGAGTGGAGACTTGATGAATTGAGATTGAACCCAATTCAAATTATCTTGAGCTCAACCCTTAAAATTATGGGCGGGTTACCTATAGTTGGGTTCATTTTTGACGCCCCTAATTCTTAGTATTCAAATATAAATTAAACTCTTTGCTACGCATGAATTAATAATTAGACTAGTATAATTTAGTAAAATGGTTAATCGAAAAGTTCTTTGGGTTCGACAATGTAGCTTTTTAGAGCCACTAAATTACTTGCGCGACCACGTACACTTGTATGTGCAATTGGGAGCAACACATGACTTTGGTCCACTGAGCCATTTACGACCCATGAACGTGTTTATGATCCATAGATTCAACTTGTACTATTCAAGTGAAAATCATGTCTCTAAAGATGATTTACGACCCATAAAAGGGTTTACGAGTCGTAAGCCTAACTCGTAAATCTCAATCTATTTTTTCCTATTTATTAAGTTGATCTACGCGCTTCATCTGTGGCCCGTGGTTTCATCAGCACTCCATAGATGTTGCTCGTAAATATAAAAAAATATGTAGACTTCAGATCTTCTCTGAACTTTGAAGGCCTAATTTGGTCTTAGGACTTCTGGGGTGTTACACCTGACATGTGGTTCATTTTGGCTCTCCAGGGTGCCTTCACCACTGTTCGAGTTCGGTGTCGACCATTTCAGTTGTGGAATACTTTAGTATTAGCTAGTGTTATTCTTAGCACTTATGTATTTTCATTGGGCTTATGATGGTCTGGTTGAGTTATTTACTTTCCAATTGTACATGAGTGTACCTTTTGGGCTTATGAGTCCAATTAGGGTATCGATAATTGATTTACTTTACTACTTCGTTCTTTCTAGACTTGTGTGCTATATGGTTAGACTTTTCGTTATTGCTTCATTCATTTGACCTCTAGTTACCGTTACTTTCTCGCTTTTCATATTGTTTTTACTTTCCAAGCTTAGTCTGTCTATGATGCTTACTGGGTACCTATTGTTTTGGTACTCATGCTACAATATGTATCTATTTTCTTGAAGCAAATCTGAGCGCCAGCCGATAGCGGTGATTCTAGCTTAATTGCAGAGATCTTCAAAGATTGAGGGTAAGTTGATGGCGTCCTAGTTTGACTTATCTCCATCTATATATAATTTTTAACTAGTGTTTTGTATTCGAGACAAGTCTGTACTTTTTGATCCACTTTTGGAACTTGTACTCTTGTAGTAGGTTTATACCTTTGTCCACCAGATCGTGGGATTGGATCATGTATTCTTGCTTTTGTATATATTGATGTTGTTTCTAATTTATGTAGTACTTCCTTTATATTACTCTAAATTTACTGTTGGTTATTGATTTTGCCCATGTCGGTTTCTTGTCGTTTCGGAATATAGGTTGGCTTATCTATTGGTGGGTAATGGTAGGTGTCATCATGACGTGAGGTTTTGGATATAATGTACATTGACAAAGTAATAATAAGTTGATGAAATCTGTTCTCAATTTAGAGATTGATGAGACACTTTTATAAAAGCTTATAAGTTTTCATGTGTAAATCCAGCATGTGAATTTTATATTAGTGCATGAAATAAGTTAAGTGAAAGTCTAAAGGAAGTAATCAATAAATTAAGTTATCAATAATTTGACTTAATTGATTAACCTTGATATAGAGATTTAAATAAGAAAAAAATTGAACTGAGGAGTGCAATCATGAAATTTCAATGGTATAATTCGTAATTTATTATGATAGGATTAATTCAAAAAGAAACGAATTAATTCCATAATATAAAGCCTTAATAAATTAATTCTATGGTTTGTGCCGGATTAGTTAGTATTTTTCCTAGTGAAAAAGGAAGACTTAGCATTTAGCAACACAATTTACCTTTAAAAATGTGTAAAATAGTTCCCACATGTTTTGGTTTAGGTTTTGGGTTGTCCATTTGGTGCCTAGGGTCGTATTCCACCATTGTTGAATACATACAAGTATAAAAAAAGAAAGAAGAGAAAGAAAGGAGATTGAATACATACAAGTATCGTGCTCTTTTCCTTTTGACAAGTAATGTCCTCTCTCATGTTAATACTTTGAAATACAAAAAGGGACACATCCATGCTGAGTATGTCAGACAGTATTGTATTACGCATTTACATTCCTGCAATCGTCCAGCTTCATCTGATTCTATATTTCTGGAATCCCATAAATTACATCAAAATCACCATATAAATGCATGCAGCAGTGGTTATCTTCGTTCTAAAATGAATTCTCCTAGGCATAAAGGGCATCATCAAATTCAAGTTCCTCAAATGATGCATGATTACAGATAATGATCCTTTAAACAACACATTATCATCTGCTGATCTCCACAACAAGAAACTCACATTGAACTGTCCGGTCTATAGCATCCAGTTTTTTTCTGTTTGTTCAGACCAAAAGTGATCACAGGAATGCTAGAGGAACAGAATTTCTCAGATAAGAGCTCCTTGCTTCCTGTTGTCGCAGAATAGCTGTTACTTTTGCTCAACCGATTCAGCTTTTGTTGACTTGTTATTTTCCTGCAACATCCCCTGATCAGCAGCAGATATTTGTGTTGGCTGCTGGTCAGCTATGTCAGGAGATGAACATTCTGGGGGTTTCACAAGTGACCTCATGCTCCCACCATTTAAAGTGGCGTTGGACTGAGCTACTAGGTAACTGAGCCATAGGATGAGGTCAAGGATATAAGCCTCTGATTTTTGTTTGTCAGCATGGTACAATGTCTCAATTTGGATGACATCCACTGATGCAACTGATCTGCGATTTGACTCAGACCTGTACACATGAAATGATTCTCTCTGATTATAACATACTGTAGTGCTCAAATTTGTTTTAAGACCAATAAAACAATGGAATAGAGCCATTAGGAGAATCTTGATAAACATACCCGGGATTAGCCCATTCTCCGACCCAACCAAAACCATGGTGAGCTCTGTTTCAGATGATTAAGAACACAATATTACGAGACTATCAGAAACAAGAAATCAGTAATCAGTTGAGCTGTTTAGGGTTCATACTTGGCAGTAATTATTGCAACAGGAACTAGCCATTGTAATGTCTTCTCCATTTCAGCTTTAATTTCAGTAACAGTGAGCTGCATATAGAAGAGGAAAAGGAATATGATGATGATCTAAAGTAGGAAATATAATATCGTGCAGAACTTCACTAGATGCTGAAAACAGAACATGTAGCCAATACAAACAGAAGGGGACACAAAATTGAAACAAAAATCAGTTTAAAGGAACCAAGCTTAAAATCTTCTAGTTCCTTTTGTTTAAGTTTAAATTTATCTTGACCATTACTAGTACCAAACTGATGCTTCGTAATAAGTGTATTGCCGAAATGAGAGGGCACCTGCTCTTTGACATGGAAAGATAGAATTTTGGATCGCAAAGAAAACTTTATATTAGGTGGAAGATTCTGATATAGTGTATCTCGTGCATTTGGAGGCATAGAGCTTGACCGGGCTACCTGATCACAGTAAACTTAAGAGTCAACAAGATGCAGAGATCAAATTGAAACACTTTTCTTGCATATGGTTAACAAGAAAACAGAAGTAGCCAACTAGAATGCCTTACAATTGAATCAATCTGGAGAATTATATTAGCATAATGTAGATCAAGACCGGCAGGCCCTAATCTTAGCTTACTACCCAGAGAATGCTTTTTCTCGCTATTTGGATCTGCACGTCATCAGTAAGCACAGTTATCTAAATAGAAATAATAAAAATGGAGTGGAGTATAATTATTTTGTCTACTTACATTTACCCTTTTTCTTTTTAGTTTTCTTGTACCTTTTCATTTCCTTCATAGAGAAAAGGGGCCAAACAAAAAAGTACAATTTCTTTTGAATAATTCAGATACAAAGGGAACAAGATAGATTCTCCTTACAAAACCAGTCATGAATTAGAAGGGGTTTACTAATCTACAATTAGGCAATTGAAGGACACAAAGCTTAGGTCTGATTATAAGTAGTTTATGTGGCTGAGTGGATCCAGATTCTAGAAGATCCTCTTGGACTCTGGTAAAAATCATTGGGAGCATTGGAGGTTGTGAGAAAAAAAAGACCCAGGAATATAGTATTAAGATTTGTATCCTGTAGTATTGCACTAATCCCTATTTATAATTATATTCTACAAAGTACAACATATCCTTATTTATGTATAATATATTCTACAAAGTACAAAAAGTACTTCTTGGAATTGAGGTTGCTAGATCAAAAAGAGGAATCTTTATTTCTCAAAGAAAGTATGTTTTGGGTCTCTTGAAAGATACTGGTATTAAAGGTTGCAAACCACCAGAATCGCCCATTGTAAGCAATCACAAACTACAAAGCGGAGTTGGAGAGTCATTGACAAGGAGAGATATCTGAGGCTGGTCAGAAGACTCATTTATCTCTCTCATATAGACCAGACAAAGTTTATTCAGTCAGCTAGCTGAGTCAGTTCATGCATGATCCCCAAGATCCTCATATGCAAGAAAGATGTCTTTCACATTTTGCAGTTTCTAAAGATGCTTCAGAGAAAGGTCTACTTTTTTCGAGACAGGGTCACCGACAAATATAAGCGCTAACAAATGCGGATGGGGTTGGATCTCTAAAATGACAGAAGATCTACATTTGGTTACTGTACACTTGTAGGATGAAACATGGTCACTTGGAGAAGTAAGAACCAATGTATAGTTGCTAGATCAAGTGCAGAGGGAGAATATCGAGCTATGGCCCAAGGTGTTTGTGAACTTTCGTGGTTACAAAAGCTACTAGAGGAATTGAGATTGTCCAGAAAAGGGACACTTCCTCTGTAATATGATAACAAAGCTGCAATAAGTATAGCTCATAATCCAGTCCAGCACGACCGAACAAATAACAAAGCATGTTGAAATTAACCGACACTTCATCAAAGAAAAAGTTACAAGTGGTGCCTTGAGTTTGTTCCATGTTTCATCAGAAAAGTAGCTAGCTGATGTGTTTACCAAAGGCCTCAATAAACGGACTTTCCATACACTGGTTTGCAAGTTGCACATGTGTGCCATTTTTGCACTAATTTGAAAGGGAGTGTTGATTGATTGATTAGCTTAATTAAATAAGTTGATTGATATTGTAATCGATTGTGTAATATTGGCCTTCCTTATTTAGTCATAGGACTCAGTATACACCCATTGTTATTGCAAATTCATCAAGAAATACAAAGAAGCCTTTAATTCTTCTTAGAATCTTCAATTTGAGAGCAAGGTTTGTACCAAATTTTTCCTACAATGGAGGGACCTTGGCTTGGAATGTCCATGGATTCTCTTATTGAGTTGCGTAGAACAAGGTTAGAGATAGCATATTTATTATCATTGATAGATTTTCTACAATGGCACTCTTTATTCCTTGCCGTAAGAGTGCTGATGCTACTCATATGCTGGATTTGTTTGTGAATAATGTGCTTAAATTACATCCATTGTGAAGATTGAGATTCCATGTTCCGTAGTTATTATTGGAAGGGTTTGTGGAAAAAGCTTGGCACAATCTCAAAATTTCTACTTCTTTCTACCCTATACCAATGGCCAAACCAAAGTGGTCAATAGATCATCACGTAACATGCTAAGGGCCATGGTTTAGGATCAACTTACTTCTTGAAAGGGTCATTTACCATTACTTGAGTTTGCTTACAATGGCTCTTATCATTCTTCTATTGGTTTGATTCCTTTTTGAATTTGTGTGTGCCTTTAACCCCCTTACCCTATTGGATCTTGTTAGAAAAGGAATAAATATTTAGTCTCCCACGTGGAAAAAGATTGTAATGTAGGGTGTGTTTGGTATGAAGGAAAATGTTTTCCAGAAAATGTTTCCAATTTTTTCATGTTAGGTTGGCTTAAATGTTTTGAAAAATGCTTTTCAAATCAGCTTATTTTCCTCAAATTTAAGAAAAATGATTTCCCTTAAAAGGAAAACATTTTTCAAAATCATTTTGAACCTCACACCTCAACTTTCCATCCTAAGTAAGTCTCGAGTATCGATTCCCAATACTAATCCTAGATCTAACTCCTGATTCTCAATTCGAGATCCAACTCTCGACCTCGATTCAAGACCCAACTTTCAAGTTCCGTATTTAGTCGGGGTCAGATCTTGAGTTAGGATTAGAGGTCGAATACCAGGTTGAGTGTCGGGGTGGGGTCCCGAATCAGGTGTAGGAATGAGGTTATGAGTCAAGTGTCTAACCTAGGTTTTGGGTTGAGAGTCGAGGTCGAGTCTCATGTCATGTGTCGAATTGATCATCAGGGTTGAACATCAGGGTCGGATGTCGAAGCCATATCCCATCTCAAAAGTTGGGTCCCTAGTTGTGTGTTAGGGTCAGATCCCGATTGAAATTGAGTCTCAATTTTGGTGTTGGGTCTCAATTCGGGTGTTAGTGGCGAATCAGAGTTTGGAAAGCGAAAGTCAAGTGTCGATGTCAAGGTTCGATTAAGGTTCGGCAGTTGGGTCTCTGATCGAATGTTTGGGTCAGGTCCTGGTTCAAAAGTCAGGTATTAATTTTGATGTGGAGAACTGGGTGGGTTCGGGTCCCAATTTGAAAGTCGATACCTGAGTCCGGAGTCGAGGTCAGGTCTCAAGTTAGGGTTGGATCCTAGTTCAAAAGTTGGGGTGAGTTGGATGTTGGGGTCGAAAGTCGGGGTTGGGACTCAGGTTAGGGTCATGATTGGATCTCAAGTCGAGGTCTCGGGTCAAAGTCAAAGTCGGGGTCGGGTTCGGGTCTCGAATCAAGGTCTGGGTCGGGTCTCGGATCGAGATCTCGGGTTTGGGTCAGGATTGGGTCTTGAGTCTTGGTAGAGGTCGGGTCGGAATGAGGTCTGGAGTTGGGTCTCAAGCCGGGGTCGTGGACGGGTCACAAGTCGAGGCAGGGGTTGAGTCTCAGGTCGGGTGTCAGGGTAGGGGTAAGGGTCGGGGTCGGGGTCTGGGATCGAGGTCGAGGTTGGGATCTGAATCTCAAGGTTAGGTGTCGGGGTCAGATCTCCGATCAAGATCAGGATTGGGTCTTGGGTTAGGCTTCAGGGTCGGTTCGGGTCGAGGTCAGATTTTAGGGTTGGCTGTCAGGATCGAATCCTAGTTTAAAAGTTGGATCATGAATCGAATGTTAGGGTCAAGAGTCGGGGTTGGGTCAGGTTAGGGTCGGGGTGGGGTCTTGAGTACAATGTTGGGTCGTATTTCGATTCAAAAGTGGGATTTTGAGCCAGATGTTGGGTCGGGTCTCAAGTCGAGTCACGGGTCAAGGTCGCATCTCAGGTTGAGGTCGAGTCTCGGCATCATATTCTAGTTCGAGTGTCAGGTCTCGGGTCGGGAGTCAAAGTTAGGTCTTGGGTTGGGTCTTGGGATCGTGTCCCAATTCAGGTCATGGTCAGGGTCGGGTCAAGTTCGATTGTTGGGTCCTGTGTAGGGAGTAGGGGTCAGGTCACAGATCAGTGTCAGCGTCTGGTGTCGGATCAATTATCGAGGTTGGTTTCCAGGTTAGAAACTATTTTCCTAAAAAGTATTTTCTACTCTCTAGACAAAAATGAAAGATATTTTCTGGAAAAAAAAAATTCATTCACCAATCATACACTAGAAAATATTTTTCGGAAAATATTTTTCATTCACCAATCAAATATGAGAAAATAAGTTAAAAACCAACTCCCAGAAGAGTGGGTTAGGATTTGGTAAAATAAGATTTGCATGAACTCGAGGCATTAACCCTTGTTTGATAGATTTAGATTAGATTGCAGAAGAAGCTTGATATGCAATCTACTTAAGTTGAACTCTCTTCTACTGGAGAGTTATCTACATATCTTAATAAGGTGTATTTGTCTGTTTCTCATAGAAAATGAGTCAGATTTTGCAGCAAACATTTTTTTATCTAATTTTGTCTCCAATTATTTCCTGTCTCCCTCATATAGAGCCTTTATCTTAACTATTTATTTGTGTTTATTCCCAGAATTGGAGGGAAGCTTTTGCGACTTTTAAATGGACGCATGTTATCATTGAAGTTATGAAAGCTTTGTCAAAAAATGAGACTTGAAAACTTGTCCCTTTAATATTAGACTATTTAGTTGGTTGGTTGCAAATAGGTTATCACTGTGAAACATAAATCCAATGGCTTGATTGAAAGATTTAAACTTTTTTTGGAGGGGATATGGAGTGGAATTATCAAACGTATGGAGTGGATATCAAGAGACATTTTCCCCAATTGCTAAAATAAACACTGTTAGAATTTTTTTGGAGTGGATATGGAGTGGAATTATCAGACTTATGGAGTGGATATCAAGAGATATTTGCCCCAATTGCTAAAATAAACACTGTTAGAATTCTTTTGTCGTGTCCAGCTAATCTTGATTGGAACTTACAATAGTTTGATCTGAAAAATGCAATTTTTCATGGATACTTGGAAGAAGAGGTGTATGTGGAGATCCTTCCTGAATTTGATATTGAACAAAGTCAAGGAAAGGTACGAAGACGGAAGCCTTGTAGTGACTGAATCCATTCCTTAGAGCTTAGTTTTAACAGATTCTACAAGGCAATGATCTCCTCTGGTTACCAACAAAACAATATTGATGGACCATAGCGTATTCATAAGACAACAAAAGGGTAAACTCACTTTTTCATAGTTTATATTGATAACATAGTAATGAGAGGAGATGACCTGATTGAAGAAATTGTTGGCATCGGAATTTAGGATCAAAGATCTACGAAAATTACAGTACTACTTGCGAATTGAGGTTGCTATATTAAATAGAGAAATCTTTATCTCTTAAAGGAAGTATATTCGGAATTCTGGAAAGAAACTGATATGGTAGGATGTAAACCAGCAGAATTGTCCACTGAAAGCAATCGCAAATTACATACAGGAGTTGGAAGTTAGCTGATAATAAGATATATAAGAGGTTGGTTGAAAGACTCATTTCTCTCTCACACAAAAATGGACATAGTCTATCCAGTTAGCTTGGTGGGTTAGCTCATGCAGGATTCACGAGATCTTCATATGCAAGCAATCTATCACATTTTGCAGTATCTGAAGTCTGCTCTAAGGAAAGGTCTGATTTTCTCTAAACACAATTACTTTCAGATAAAAGTTTTTACAGACGAGAATTGAGTTAGATCTCTAGATGACGAAAGATCTACATCCAGTTACTATACACACTTGTAGGAGGATGCTTAGATACTTGGAGAAGCAAGATGCAAATGTAGTTGCCAGATTAAGTGTGGCAGTATAATATAGAGCTATGGCCCAAGGTCCTTGTAAGCTTCTTTGGTCAAAACGTTATATTGGAGGAATTGAGATTGCTGGGAATCTTTCCTTGTTCAGCGACAAAAAAATGCAATTAATAAAGTTCATAATCATGTTCAATATGACCAAACAAAACATGTTGAAATCGATCGACACTTCATCAAAGAAAAAGTTAGTAGTGGTACCTTAATTTTGTTGCATGTACTGTCAAAAAAACAGCTAGCAGATGTACTCACAGAAGGTCTCAGTAAAAGAACTTTTCATACTTCCACTCGTAAGGTGGGCATACACGACATCTTTGCACCAACTTAGGGGATTGTTGACTAGCTTGATTGTAGGAGAGCTTATTCTAAATTTATTATGTAATTATTATTATTGATTTCCCTTCACAGATTAGTCACAGGACCTTTTGTATAAACACATTTTCCCATGGAATGTAAATATACACCGAAATAAAAGAAGTCTTTGCTTCTTTCTCAAATCCTACAATAAATCTTTAAAATTGAAGTTCAACCAAAACAATAACTATTCACTTTTGCAAATTAAGATGTGATTGGGTAAAATTTTTCAAAAGTAACAGCTTTTGAGTATGACCCAGGACATACCTGCACTGCCAGACATATTATCTATCTCCCTGTTGAGAAAGAGGGCAATATCCACCAGCTTATCCATGACCTGTTTTTTATATTCAAAAGACCCTTATACATCCTCAAAGTACGATTTGTGCAAGGTTGAAGAGATAAAAACATTAATACTTGATTCCAACAGTTTGCCAGCAAAATCAAATAAGTGATACTATGTTATTAATTTTCTATTCACAGAGATAAGTTAAAGAAAAAAAGTAAGGTTCTTTGGATGGTGTCAAATGATTAAGCTGAAAAGGAAGGATTCAAAACAGTACCTCTTCCAGACTTCTGGACCACAGTGACTTTTTCTTTAAGTTCCTTACTATTTTCTTCTGGCTTTTCAACTCAGCCACTAAAATTGTAAGACCATTACCTGCGAGAAAATGCAAAGGAGCAAAAGAAGAAAATGATCTAAAAAATCTTTATTATAGTGTAAAGGAAACAGGAAGAAGAAATTTTGGAAAATGAACTGTTTGATTATGTGTTTACGAGTAATCCTAAAAAGCAAAGGAAATTAATTCCTATTTTTTGATAAAGTCAATTACATAAATAGACACTTAGGGGTCGTTTGGTAGAGTGCATTAGCAAAAATAATGCATGCATTAATTATATGTATTAGTAATCCCTTGTTTGGTGCATTTTTTCATGGTATGTATAACTAATGCAAGCATTAGTTACACACTCTATTGTGTATTGAGGAGTGTATTACTAATACCTAGAAATTCATGGTATTAGTAATGCAAAGGATTTAATGCATGCGTTACTATGGTTAAAGACTCAATTACCCCTCAAAAGTACTTTTACATCTTTTGTACCATAATTGTGAAGGATACTTTTGTAAATAAATATTTTTATACAATGCATACTATTTTTAATACACCAAACCAAACAATGCATAAGAAATAATCTATGCATAACTAATACAAGTATAACTAATACATGCATTACTAATGCTTGCATTACTAATGTTTGCATTACTAATACACTCTATTGGGTATTATTTTTATACACTCTACCAAACCACCCCTTAAAGTGGGCATGAACTGCCAAATAAACAACTTAACTGTCACTATGACCATACAGACACCTCTACTTGGTTCATGGGAATATGTGCCTGGGATTTTTTGCATAGCCGGTCATCTTAAACAATCTAGGCATTTTTCCAATAGTATTACAATACTCCTTAAGCATTTTGTAAATAAAAATGATCTTTCTTTTGGCACTGAAAATTAAATTGATCTAACTTTAGTGTATACATTTTAAATCTTATAAAAAATGTGTTTTTGTGTAAACAAAAGTAGCTCACATCTTATAAATTAAAACAAATCTTTCTTTTTTCCAGAATTATAAATTGATTATGATCTTAATTTAACATATTCATGATCTCTAAATTATGGTGGATTCAGTTTTAAATTTGAAAAAAATGTTAACTTGATCTTTCGAAGGTAAAAGATACTATTATTGGGACACAACCTTTGTTATTAGCTTAATTTTCACTGACAGCATTACTGATTAAAGTCAAGTTTTGTTGAAAACTTTTAAATCTTGTTCTGCTACTTTAATCCTTTCATAAATTTGGTTGAGTTACTTCTGTCATTTCGTTGCAACTTTGCTACATCCGTTGTCATGTTATCTTGTGTTTTACACTCAAGGAAATGGACATAGCACCATATGAAGCCAAAGCTGCAAAAAGGAAGACCGGAGTATGGAAAACTCATGAATGCTTACAACCACAAACATGTAAGCTTCTTATAACTTTTTTTTTCAAAAATCATATAATCTTTGCATAATACTAGATCACTACAAAGCTAGAAAGGAGGCTTACTATCTCACTTTATCAATAAAATTAGACGGAAAGCTTAAACAATGAGGGTAAATAAGTAGAATTTGAAAAGTCAAAATTTGAGGTACATGATGAAAATACAGAGGATAGTGAGCAGGTATTAATAGTTTTCACAATTCTAGAGTATTTTATTGTTTGGATGCTTAAGTGTGCATCTAATAGGTTTAAGTTTTTGTTGACATGACCGTTGTAATGGCTCGCAATTCCCACTTCTTTATGGGTGCTGAAACAACAGTATTACAGAATACACGTTCATAAACACTTAAAACTACTTTTTGCAGTTCCATTCATCATTTTACTTCACCTTTTCTGCTTCTCTCTAAGAAATGCTAATTTGCTAACAAATTGGATAAACTATATGTTCTTAGTTTCAACATATATCTTATACAACGATTCCTCTTTCTTGGTTTTCTTTGGATGGGTGCTGTCAATTTTCTGCTGAATGCCTCTCAAAGTGAGAGTCTTTCCATTATATAGAGAAAATAAAGATTACACATCCCTAAAGATCCGCCATTTCTATCCCTAAAGATCAGCTATTCTATCTCTACAAATCTGCTATTCAATCCCTCTAAATCTGCCTTGCTATCCCTCTAAATCAGCTATTCTATCACAATATTTATTCCTTTGATTCTACAACAAATGTATATGATCATGCTAATTTATATCACTATATAATTACATTAATAT
>JAJOOO010021253.1:0-29254 GCA_029582685.1 Solanum piurae
GGGCTCCTTTTTACATTGCTTTCTAGTTTTCAGTTGTTAGAATGATCGGGGGTCCTGTCCCGGCATCCCTCTTTGTTTAAGAGGCTTCATAGCCAGATAGTTCTAGTTCTTTAGTATTATTCATTTAAGTTGTATACGTTTAAGACTGGAGTTTCCATTTTGGCTAAGATATTATTTCTTAAGTTATGCATGAGTTATATTTCTTATGTTTAAGTCTTCCGCTGAGTAAGTAAGTCAGTCCAAAGGTTCGCTTGGGGCAAACAATGGTTCTCGTGTTCCAGTCTCGCCCAGGATGTAGGCTCGGTGCGTAAAATTTATAGACAACAAAGAAAACTGTATACATGTTCTTATTATGCCTTATCAAAAAGGTCACAATCCCTTGGAAAAGTCACAGTCCTTTGGAATAGTCACTACCTTTCCAAAAAGTCACCAGAAAAGTCGCAATTCTTAAAAACAAAATCACAACTATTTATAAAAGTTTGAACAGTTTATTTTTCATTTCCACCTTTTAAACCCAACAAGTCATGCTACACTTCTCTTTTGTTGAGAAACAACACAGGGCTAAGAAGGGGTGGAAATTATTAGACATCAATACTGAGAATAAATTTACTAGTAACTATAATTGCTATAGACAATTTATGTTTCTTTTTTTGTTCATTATTTTTTAATGTGATAATATATGATATTTATATATATATTTTTGTTTTAAAAATAGGGGTCGGGAAAAGGAAAAATGAAGGATGAGATTACAATTAAGGTGAGGAATTGAATGATCTCACCAAAAAAGTGAAAATTTAGTAGTCAATGCTGCTAATATTATCCCATTTAATAGTATATAATTACAATTTGAGACAATTTTAAACCATAAAAAAGGGCAATAAGGCATTAAAACTTAAAGTTCACAAGACCTGTATTTTAGTAAACAAAATTATTCATCAAAATTCAAGCACCAAACTTAAGAAATGAAATTAGGATAAAGGAGACATACACACTGTAGACTTTGGTTTCCCTTTAAAAATCTTGATTCTTTTTCTTTGTTGTTGTGGTTGTTTGTGTATTTTCATTAAAAGGCTAATGCCACACTACTTATATAGTGACCATGGAGTTGACCATTTATTTTTTTTCTATTTTTGGTCAGACTTTTTTGTTCATAGATAGAATATATATAAATAAATAAATTAATGAGATCTAGACATTCAAGATATTATGTCATTAATGGTTATTAGTTGATTATTTTCCTTAAATAGGTTGCACATGTCATGCTAAAATCATCATTGACGTAATAATTTAGTTCCTACATATTTGAAAAAAGAAAAAGAAGGGAAAATAAAGATATACTTCCTCATTTTAATTTGTCCCACCTACTTTCTTTTTTAATCCATTTATAAATAATGATTATTTTCCTTTTTTTATAATCCTTGGGAAAAAGAATAAATATATCCTCGAACTATAGAAAATGGTATGGAGATACCCTCGTCATACTTTTGGGACATTGGTGCCCCTGCCGTCCAAAAACTAGAGCATATATACCCTTTATACTAACAGATATACACGTCTCATAATCTTGTCCACCGACCCGACATTTATAAAATATTGGATCGCCGGATAAGATTACGCCACGTGTCCCTATTTAGTCTTCTGTCAGCAATGATTCCATGGGGGTAAAAATAAGGTTTTATCTTTATTTCCCTTGATTATTATTTTCTATCTTTTATAAGTTATGAGATTTATTTCATAAATGTGAAGATAGATGGTCATTATGTGATTATCTCATAATATATGTTTATTACTATTAATGTGTATTCTCTTTAGAGGACAATTTTTTTTTGTAGTTTTCTACCTCTTGTGAAATTTGATTGTGTCTGCTTTTGAAGACTAAAATCCTCTGATTTTTTACTCCTTTGTTTTGAAGAATAAAAGAACTTCACGAACAAATTAGATTGTGCATTGGTTTGAAGAATATAGAAACTTCACCAATTTGTTAAATACTCTAACATAACGAATATTCTAACTTGAGAGTAAAATCTTCATCAGGAATATTAAGGCTAAATGAATTGAAAAAGAAAAAGAAATTCATCGTTACCTAGAAATAATGTTGTATTTAAGGTTTTTGGAGATTAAAACTTTTTTGATTTACTACTCTGTTTGAATGTGAAACTAATTTGAAGAATATAAAATCTTCATCAGAATTCAAGGTTCATTCGGTTAACGATTAAAATAATATAAAAGCTTCACCGTTAAACTAGAAATAGGTTATATAAAGATTGAATCTTTATTGTTACTATTCTAGATACTGTGACAGAAAGGGAAAAAACACTAGTGACATAAAATTAGTAATTTTTGTGCCTGTAATGGGTGTTCCTATGGTTTAAATCTCCAAAAGAAGGCTTTGTATTGCCAGTGTATATTTTGATGGTATACAATTTGAAAGCATGTCAATAAATATGTGAAAATAATTTCAAATACTTGAAAAATATTTTTGAGAACATATTTAAACCGTGGGGAGGGGGGGGGGTGTTTCTTTACTTGTGATAAAGACAAAATGAGACTTACTATCTAATTTAAATTTGAAAGTACAAGATATGAAATTTTATGAGTTTCTTGTATTATGTTAGACCCACAAAATTCTTGGAGTATAATTGACATTGTGGTCGTTGAGTCTCTCTTTACTAGTATATGATATGACTAGTATAAAACCACAAAATTATATTACTCGTTCAAATGAATTGTATTCTTTGATGAAAAAGTATTACTTAAAATATTGTGATTTTTCATTAAAATATATGTCTATTAAAATAAATTTATTTGTATAGACATGAACATTGGTGAAAAGTGATTTGTTATGTTTGTGTTGTAAAACAAACATTTGGGTCATATTGTCCTTATTGGACTAATGAGACTGTGGTCATGGTAATTCTATAACAAATTGAATGTTATGGAAAGGTCCTTCTGAAAAGGACATATGAAAAGTTGTTGACTCTAAAATAATGTATTTGAGAAAGTTATAAAAAACTAAATAACAAAATATTTGTGGGAAAAAGTTACCTCACAAAAGGTCTTTTCAAACTTAGTAATTATGTTTGTTCTTACTTCCTTGAATCAAATTGTTTGTGACATGTCAATTACAAACCATGAAAAAACTTACCAACTTAGAAGTTTTGCCCAACTTTTTGAAAGAAATTTTAATCCCTTAGAATTGATTCACAGTGGCATAATTTGTGATATGAAGTCAAAACCATATCTTGGTGGGAAAAAGTGTTTCGATAAATTTTATTGAAAATTGCACTAGATACTGTTGTGTCTATTTACTGAATGGTAAGGATGAAGCAATAGAAACATATAGGCAATATAAAACTGAAGTTGAAAATCAGATTGATAAAAAGATTTTCATCGCTTTGTGCTCTAACTCTAACAACAAATGACATAACTTCCCATATACAAGTTGGTAGGGGGACATACCCATAGGAGTTTTGAATGCAGTGGGATAGGCCCATAAAACATCATCAAGCCTTCTTGACCAATCATTTATGTTAGCATTCACAGTCTTTGCAAGGATCTTTTTTATGTCTCTAATGGACACTTCAACTTGCCCACTAGACTGCGGATGATAAGGAGTTGCTACAATGTGACGAACACCATATTTCTCTAGCAACACCTTGAACAACTTATTACAAAAGTGACGAACACTTCAACTTGTCACTAAACTGAATTTAAAAAATGGTTGATTTGAGAACTGAAAATCGAAAACGAGATGAACAGAGAGATTTGACCTGGGAATAAACAGAGAATTTTCGGTTTCTATCTTCAAAGTGTTGCATTTCTTCTTCATCCACCTTAGTTGTGATGTTACGGTGCGTCGGCTACGAGGATTCGTAAGAGATTTGACTAGATATAGAGTAATGAGAGAAGATGCATTAGTTGAATGAGGGAGAAATGAGAAATAGAGAGTTAGAGGTGCCCGATTAAAATTTGGATAAATTACTAATTACACATCATTATTTATGATATTCTCAATCTTTCCCTACCATTCCAAAATAATACAAAAATCCCTACTTTTCACCCCAAATTCAAACCATCCGGATACATTATTCCTCTGCACTCCAAACAAACGTTCCTCACTCCTACATTCACTCCTTCAATCTCTCCCTATTTTCACTCACACAATTAAATCAATTATCTCATTCATTCTAAGTTGAATTTCAAAAGGTTTCTCTCTCCATTCAACCAACTTCAAATATGAAAATAGGTAATTTCATTTTCTTCAATTTGTTGTTCTGCGTCTTTTGTTTTTCATCGATTTTGTCTAATACCTTCACACTTCTTTCTCTTTTACTTTCCAAACGTAAAAAAAAATCAAATCGATTTAGATTCTTAATGTGAATTTCCAAGACGATTCAGAATTTCTCACAATTAAGTAACTTCTTTTTTGGTTTGTATTTTTTTGAGTTAATCTGGTCATGGTTCCTCATCAGCCATTGTTGTTTTCAGCCTCTTCTTCCTCCATCATCTTCGTTGTACCACAATATCCTAACGATGGGTGTGTATTTTTTTTTGTGAGATCAAATTAGTTCTTAATAGACTATGTTTATGGGTGGGTGTTTCAATTTGTGAATATATTTTTGATGCCTAACACGATGGGTGAGTGAGTGTTTCAACTTGTTTATGTATTTTTTAAGATTATTTTTAGATGTGGATGTATTTTTGGTTTTTCTGGTGAAGTTTTTGTGTATTTGTTCATTTTTAGATATTTGTATCAGTATATTTAAGGGTATCACTTTACTATTGTACTTCTTGTATCAATGTAATAACCGTATTTATTCATTGATATACTTTTGTATCAACATATTCAACCTATACATTTATATTAAGATATTCAAATATATCAGCTCATTTAGTATCAATTTCTTTGTTTTAAATTTCTAGTTTTCCCTGTTGTTAGTTGCTTTAAATTTGATACATATCATATTGTTATGTATCTTGTTTTAAATCTCCCTCTTTTACACGTAAATCCTAATTTTGGTCTATTTTGTTGATATATTATGATTAATGTATCAAAGGTATTAAGTATCAAATTATATGATTAGATGTAATCTGCATAACAATGTATCATAATCTAAAATAGTTAAACATATGATGCTTAAATAACATTTAATGAATATATGATCTTATATTTTGTATCAGATTCAATTAAATGGCAGACTGTATACAACATCATTTGGTATTGAGTATCAGTTACTCATTTTTACAAATAAAACCCTAATTTTTGTCTATTTTTTTATATTTATGATCAGTGTGTCAAAGATTAAAGTTCAAATTATATGATGGGTGTAAACTGCAGAACAGTGTATCATAGAACGAATTAACATTACCTAATACTTTATAATAACCACAGGTTGATACAAAGATCTAAAAATCCAACACATGCGGCAAACTAGTAGTGTATCAATTTGTAACTAGCAATGCATCATGACTAATTTACTAACAAACACATCCAAAAAAACAAAAGAAAAGTGTGTCTTAATACCCATGCCTCTATAATGATACGTTACAGAAAATGATAGTAAGAAAAAACATAAGCATAATTTATGGGATTTAATTAGATTTTCATATTTATTTCTTATTTTAGCGCAACAGACTGGTACTTCTTGTATCAGAATTAACTTGAAGTTTGTCATATACAAAATATTATTACTATGTATCAAAGCAAAATGACTGGTAATCACTGGTTGCTTACAAGGACAAGAAAACTGGAAGTCTGTTGGAATCACAACACCCGCTTGATGATGAGTTTGTACAAGATATTAATCAACAAGGAAACGACACCCTGCAAGTTTTTACATGACTTTGTTTTGATTTATACGTTCAAAACAATTTTATAATGTATCTTTTACATTTTGAAGGGACTGCAGATTGTTTGTAGCTGCTTTTGCTGGATTTCTTACCAACAAAATTTCAATCTCATCTAATGGTTTAAGATCCAATTATTTTCGTTCAAGATATGAAGAAATTCTATGAAAATACGGCAGCAAAAATGTTGAGGTATATGTTAGTGAAAATGATGATACACCGAAGTCCAGGGGACAATTCACACCACTTACCAGGAGGATTTGGTCAATATAGTATAGCCATTATGTATATGTGGACACATCCATTTCAACGTTTTACTATTTTGTTTTTTTAATCTCAATATATATATATATATATATATATATATATTTAATCCAAGTACGCATATTTTTCTTTATTTTTGTTGTTGTGATTATAGTGTTTATGGTACACAATACAAAGATAGGACAACTTTAAAAATTATTTGATACAAAATAGCTTTATAAATTAAAGTATCACACAATTTTGTTTATTCAAAAGGTTGTTTATTAAGTTATTGATGCAATTGTATAATGTATCATCTATAAAATACAGTATCTCGCAAATATAATAAGATACATAAATAGTAATGTATCATGATGCTTTATATCAACAACACAACTGACAACTCTAAAAACTCATTGCATATACGTCAAACTAGTATTGTATCAAATTGTAACCAGTAATGTATCATGATTTATATATACATATACAAATTCAGAAATAAAAAATACTTATTAAAGCACAAATATAAAATAAAAAATAAATTCACATGTATCTAATACTTTATATTACCAGCACACTAACTCAAAGATCTAATAACAATACATATACGTCAAACTAGTAATGTATCAATTTGTAACCAATAATGTATCACGACTTATATATCAATATACAAATTCAAAAATAAAAAGACAGAGAGGTTACATAGGAAATCCACACAATTACACCAGTTGATACATCAAAGCTTTGTATCTCGCCAACATTCTTATTTGTTGTATCAGTACAGAGGGGATACATAGAAAATCCAACCTTACGTTTCTTCACCTCAACATACATCCTTACTCCCATATTAAAGATCTAAAAACACATTACAGATACGTCAAACTAATAATGTATCATTTTGTAATTAGCAATGTATTATGACTTATATATCAATATACAAATTTTAAAAAAAAATAGAGGGTATACATGGAAAATCCAGACAATGGCACCAGTTGATACATAAAAACTTTGTATCTCGCCAAAATTCTTATCTGTTGTATCAATACAAAGGGGATACATGAAAAACATGGAGAACGATGAACAAGGAGAACATTCTTATCTAAGCTTTGGAAAGTTTCTTCGACGAAACAGGGAGAATGATGAACATTGAAACAGGGAGAAAGCTTTGGAAAGTTTCTTCGGCGAAATAGGGAGAACGATGAATAATGAAACAGAGAGAAAGCTTTGGAAAGTTTCTTCGACGAAATAACGAGAACGATGAACATCAAAATAGGGAACATGGAGAACGATGACATATATGCAGATTTGATGTTTTGAATTGATTTTTTATGTTAGGATCTACTTTATAGTAATTGATAGTAAGGGAGGAACTGAATAGAGTAAATTATGGGATTGTAATTAGATTTTTTACGTTTTCTTTCCATTTTTAAATGACAATTACGAGATCTGATTTGCTTTCCAAAAATTTCCCCTTATTACGCGCAACAGACCAAAATTGATATATCAATAATAATGTATCCGCCCAAGTAGTTATGTATCCGAATGGCCTTAAAAACATGGGATTTATGTAATTAGAAAAAGGGTAGGGATATGAGGTAATTTCACTCTTACACTATATGATTCTTAAAAATTATACTTAAAATTTCCCAAATAATTAATTGCAGGGGTTTAAAGCTCTAGAATATGTATCAGATTTGTGGAGGATAGCTTAACCGCTGAAATTTAATCAATTTGCTGGGTTGTTATTAACCTCCGTAATAAAACCCCCGCAATTTAGGTTTTTTTTTTGTAGTGTTTGTCTGAGAACCTGTGAACCAACCTCAAATTTTTTTTATCACCGGCGCTAGAGAGCTCAACTGAGAGCATCAATGTGGCCATCGTTAGTAGTACAACTGTTGTGAGAGGATATATTCTCCATTGAAGGAGACGAAAGAAGCAAAGCCCTATAAATTTTTCTAGGTATGGAAGGCGGTGTAGGAAAGAAAGTAGAGTGAAATGGGCCTTTTTATTTTTGGATGTAGCAAAGGTTTTAACCACTGCAAATTTAATAAAATTAGCGAAGGGTATACAAACCCCCTCAATTAGGTATAATTTGCGGAAGTTGATTGTAACCCCACAATTAAACCTCCACAAATTAGGTGTTTTTTTTAGTGAAGTGGTTCCCACTGATTCTAAATTGACTTAGAATCAAATAAGAATAACATTCTATTATCTTCCAATTGAATTTTTGTTTATCTAATGGACGAAGAAGCCAAATATAACATATAAACATGAATTAATGGCTAACCTTCAAAGTTTTTTTTTTCTTAATTTTCTTAGATATATTCATATTATAATAAAGTTGATAACAAATAGGGATGGCAACGGGGAGAGACGTGTTTACACATATGTGGGGTGGGGTGGGGTCGGTTTGACTATATGCGGGTGCGGCATAGAGCGGGACGGGTCAAAATAAAATAATTGAATTTGCATGTGATATGTGCATTGGAATAAATTTCTCAGTCACCTTATCATCCCAACTATGCTGCCTTCCCATGTGTTTTCTTTTTTATGTTGTTGCTTCCACTACTTAATTACCTAGGTTAGAGATCATCTTCTTTGGTCAGCTTATCAAAGCATCTCCAATATTGTCACGCCCAGAGCTTACACCTTGGGAAGGACTGGCACTCGAGAACCATTGATGGCCCCAAGCGAACCCTTGGCCTGGCTTACTTACTCAGCGGAAGACTTTAAGCATTAAGAATAGGAATTCACATGAAAGATAACTAAACTGTCTCAAACTAACTCATAATGTTTTAAAAATAAACATTTAACTTAGCCAAAGTAACAACCCAAATCTGAACATAAGCTAATAACAAGATAGTGACAAATGAACTACTGACTGTCTATCTATGAAACCTCTAAAAAACTGAGATGGATGTCGGGATAGACCCACACCATCCTAATGAACTAACTAAAATACTGAAAGCAATAAAGGGATCCTCCGGAAGCAAGGAGGCTCACCAACAACTTTGGAGCTCAACTAGAATCAACGATGCGCTGGATGCTGATCCTGGTTACCTGTCTCTGCATCATAAGAAGATGCAGGCCAAATGACATCAGTACATTGAATGTACGAGTATGCAAGAGGAATACTAAAACAATACATAAGCTTGTAAGGAACTGAAGAACTTACCTGGCCCAAGTCAACTCAACATAATTGAACTCATTTCAATAAAAAGTAGTTTAAAACAAGTGCAATATAAAGAAAAATTGTTTAAAACATGGATGTCAACTCTGTGTGTATGCAAAGATACAATATAACTCTGAAATATGTGTAGAAATACAAATAAACTATATATATAAGAATACAATCACTTTTGTGGTAGTTTCTCTAACCGACAACCATCACGAAAGAGCAATTGGGATGATACAACATTTTGCCTCACGCTGCCAGGGCCGTCCTATACCTTGTCAAGGGTTTAGAACCTGAACTAGTAAGTGGATCAACTAGTCTATGCTAAAAAACACTAAAGGAATCATCTAAAAAGTATGACCCTTTTCTACCCATGATGGCTACATGGTTTATGGGGGCTATGAGTTGTCTGAACTCTCCCTCATATTAGTGCTCAATACTACTCCCAAAATTTAATACTAGCTCTTATGTTTAAAAACATACTTCTTTCTGTGATTTGAGATAATTGCTCAAAACTTAGCTCAAAGGCTACCTTGGAAATCAAAGTTTCCTCTCTTGCTTATTTTTTGAAAGCGATTGCTCTTTTATGAAAACTAGCTCCAAGGCTCTTTGGAAATCAAGGTTTCCTTTTCTTGTTTAAATTTGAAAACATTTAAACTCTTTGGGAATACATAGTCCCCATATACTTTTGAAGAAACGAACATCAATCTTTACTCATTACTCGTTACTCAACTTGAACTTTAAGTCTTAAAATAAAGTTAAAACATTTGGAAAACTCTAAGAACTCTTCTTGACTTGACTCTTACTTCTCTTGACTTTGATCTTAACATTCCTTGAATTGGATTATGGATTAAAGGTTATTGATCTCATGTTTATGGATGATTTCATAATGTTTAGATGTACCTTAGAGTGTTGGAATCAACTAGAAAACATAGGTACGTTGCTAAGGAACTAGTACGAAAAGATGGGAAAGAAATGGGTAGAACTAGCGTCCCTGGCGCTCTGAGCAACGTGGGGCGCCAGTGGGAAAACTTCAGAAGCAAGGGTGGGGAGCTCTGGCTGGAGCGGCGCCCCAAGACCCAAACTTCAGAGCCTCTGCTGAGGCGCTCTAGCTGGGGTGGCGCCCCAGGCCCTTGCCTAGTGGGGTTCCGACTTTTCTTCTTCGTTTTTCAACTCTAAACCCCCTATTTCGACTTAGTTCTTTCCCCAAACACTTAGAATCAGCTATACTATCAATATATGAATGGATTTAGTCAAATTCACATCCGAAAAATCATGGATTAGTATAAAACAACTCCTTAACGATTTCAACGAATCAAGAATTCAAAGGAACTTCGACAAACCCATCAAGAACTCAATTTCTAAACTTTCAAAGACTTAAATTCACTGAAATAGATCATGATTGATGTGTGGGTGAAATAACCCAATGCTATGTGGTCTAATATTCCTTGTAGGGATCACCCCTTGACGAAATCCACAAGCGATTCTTGAAGAACTTGACGATTTCCTTGCTTCAACTTCTCTTTTCTCCTCTTCTTTTCTCTCCTCTAAAACCCTAACTCAATTTTCTAAAGCGTAAACTGACCAATTTCAGTTTATACCCCTAAGTAATTACCAAAAACTAATTAAAATAATAGGGTAAGGAAAAAACCAAATTACCCTGCAAAAATCCGGTTTTGAATTTCCTTATTTGAAGAGCCCAATTTCAAATGGGCATATCTCACTCATACAACCTTGGAATCGCGCAAACTCGGAGCCGTTGGAAAGATTATTCCAACATATTTCCTATGATATCTGGAAGCACACCTAAATCATCTTGATCTAGGAGTTATGGTTGTTTGAAGTTGACCAAAAACCCAAATGTAACTTAACCAATTTTTCAGATTTTTATTCTTTTGCCAAATGACTCTTTCTAATTCTAGTCCTTTCTAGTTACAGGGTGTTACAATATCTCCCCATTGGGAACATTCATCATCGAATGAGATTACTCTTAATAGGCTAAGGGTGTAACATGTAACTTTCAGATCAAACACCCAACAAGCAATGCATTTACAACATGCTAACTTATAAATTAAAGAGTACTAAGAAGAGAATTAGTACCTTAGTCTAGAATTTCTCCAGATTCAAAGAGATGTGGATATCTCTTCTTCATATCATCCTCAGCTTCCCAAGTAGCTTCCTCAACAAATTGGTTTCTGCAAAGAACTTTGACTGATGCTACCTCTTTTGTCCTCAACTTGCGAACTTGGAGATCTAGAATCTGAACTGGAATCTCTTCATAAGATAAGCTATCCTTGATCCCAGTATCTTCAGTTGGTATGATCAATGAAGGATCGCCCATACACTTTTTCAACATGGAGATGTGAAAAACCGGATGAACCCCGGCTAACTCTTGTGGTAGCTCCAACTTATAAGCTACATTATCTACTTTTTTTGATATTTTGTAAGGGCCAATATACCGGCGACTAAGCTTCCCCTTCTTACCAAATCTCATAACACCTTTCATAAGTGAAATGTTTAAGCAGACACAATTATCTACTTCGAATTCTAGCTCCCTTCTCCTAACATCAGTGTAAGATTTTTGACGACTCTGCACCATTTTCAATCTCTCTTGAATCACATTCACCTTCTCCATAGCTTGATGAACTAAATCTGGTCCTATCAACATAGTTTCACCAACTTCAAACCATCCAATAGGAGATCTGCATCTTCTCCAATAGAGAGCTTCATAAGTTGCCATTTGGATACTAGAGTGGTAACTATTCTTGTAAGTGAACTCGATGAGGGGTAGGTGATCATCCCAATTACCTTTGAAATCAATCACACAAGCCCTCAACATATCCTCTAGGTCTGAATAGTACGCTCTGCTTGCCCATCTGTCTGAGGATGAAAGGCAGTACTTCAGTTCACATTTGAACCCCAGACTTTTTGAAATGACTTCCAAAACTATGCAGTAAATTGCGCACCTCTTTCTTAAATAATGGAGACCGAAACACCACGAAGTCTAATCACTTCTTGAAGATACAACCTTACATAGTCCTCTACTGAATGGGTAGTCTTTATCGGCAAAAGTGAGTTGCTTTCGTCATTCTATCGACAATCACCCAAATAGAATCATGATGCTTGCGAGACCTTTGGTAAACCTGTGATGAAGTCCATATTAATCATGTCCCACTTCCATTCCAAAAGTTCTATATTTTGGCCATACCATCAGTTCTTTGGTGCTCTACTTTAACTTGTTGGCAATTCGAACACTTAGCAACAAATTTTGCAATGCCCTTCTTCATACTACTCCACCAATAAAATTCTCTCAAATTGCGATAAATCTTTGTGGAACCGGGATGAATGGATTATCTGAAGCTATGAAATTCTTTCATGATCCTATCTTGGAGTTCATCCACCCTTGGTACACACAATCTTCCTTGATACCTCAATACTCCATCTACCCCTTGTTCAAAAACCATAACGTTGTGCTTATGAACATTTACCTTCAATTCAAGAAATATTGAGTCTTGATCTTGTTTCTCTTTAACTTCAGACACTAAAGATAATTAAGCCCCATTCATCACCACTACTCCTCCTTCTGTTGAACCCATTAGTCGAACTCCCAAGCGTGCAAGTCTGTTCACATATTTCGCTAGTTCTTTCTTATCTTACTCAATATGGGTGGTACTACCCATTGACAACCTTTTCAAGACATCAACAACAACATTAGCCTTACTTGGGTGGTAAATAATACTCATGTCATAATCATTGAGTAATTCTAACCAACTCCTTTGTCTGAGATTAAGCTATTTCTGGGTAAACACATACTGAAGTCTCTTGTTATTAATGAGTCCAAGATTTGGACTCATGTAGGGCTTCATTTTAATAGATTAGTGTCATCAAATGCATATTTTGTGCCAATAACTGATGTAAATCCTTGAATTTTAGGTATTTGTATTGAGGAACAAAGCATGAACACTATTGAGCAAAAAGGAACAAGGCAGTTGAAGGAACAAAGAAAAGAGAGCCAGAAGATCACCTAATCCATTGGTCGAGTCGCCGAATGGCCATTCTCTTGCCTAATGTTCCAGTGTGCCGATCCCTAAAGGAGAAAATCAAGCGGTGATAGAAAGAAGTAGTCAACGAGTCGCCAAATTGTTCCGCGAGGCAGTGCCATATCATGCAAAGTACAAAACCTGAAGATGCTGAAGGCCAAAGCATAGAGGTGATGGAATTGACCAAAGGGCGGATCACCGAGTGCGACTTATTGCGCCGAATGGTCCTTTGCAGCATATTTTTGGGCGACTATTAATATATTTTTAAATTCCTAGCTTAGTAGCTAGTTTAGAATTTATCATTGTTATTATTCAGTTTTCAAGTTTAGAGCTGAGAGGTGAGTTTGGAGACAATATTTTCTTAGCTTTGAAGTTTTGAAGATTTCCATCTCTAAGAAATTGGAAGTGGGTGTTGAAGATTCTTCATATTAGACCTTTGTAAAGACTATATCAATCCTACCCAGTTGATGGACACACAAATAGGTAACAATTTTTACCTTTTTATGATATCTAGCTAAAACCCCAATTCTTAGGGTTCGATTATGTGATTATGAGTTGATTTAGCTACTGGGTATTGTTAATTGATAGTGTAAATGTTGTTTAAAATTTATTTCGTTCAGTAATTGTGGTTGAATTTAATGGGTTGTAGTTGCAAATACAATCTTAACTTCATGTTTTTGGCTTGCTCGAGAGAGAGGTTTTAAAAACCAAAATTTCTGAATCGATGGTCGTGGTATTGGGTTGCTATAGGTTCAACTCGAGAGAGTGAACCCTAAACCTTTTCCCATACATTAAGCTCGAGAGAGTGAATGGACTAAAGCGAAGGGTGTGCTTAATTGCTGCTTATTGGTATTCGAGAGAAACCAATTTGATTCGGGGTAAATTGTTCGAGAGAAAGTTTACCCTCATTAAAGTCTAGCTTAATCACTGATTTACAGTTGTTCACTATTAATTGCAATTACCCGATTGTCTACCCTAGCCCATAATCCAATCACATCCCAAGAACCCGTCTCTATATTCATATTTTCGTGTTATTTGCTATTTTAGTTGATAATTGAAACCAAATCCCTCTAATATTTGACACTTGTGTCACCCCTAATTTGAACTATGCTTTTATTCGTAAAGGTTTTTAACTATGATTGACTTGAGCATATTCATGCTTACCTATTGATTCTTAATTACGATCCACTCCCTTGGGACTCAACCCTAACTCACATAGTTGGGTTATATTACCGTTGAATGGTCGTTGACACCTAGTATTGGATGAAGTGTCCTGATACGTGAAATCAAATGGCGCCACTGCCGAGGAGTGGTGTTATTTGAGAATTCTTAGTTAAGTTGAATTTTTCTCTTGTTAGTTATAGTAATACTTACTTAATTTTAGTTTTGTTTTGCCTGTGTGTGTTTTAAAATAGGAAGTATGAGTGTGAATGGTGACAATTGTTACCAAATGGACCACCCCCTTTTAAGATTGTTGAATCTTGGGGATAACCTCCTAACGTTCAAGCAATTGGAGGGTGAGACTATCCATGAGATGTGGCCAAGATTTAAGGTATTACTGTAGCAGTGCCCAGCTCATGGAATGCCATATAAATTGCTATTAGAATGTTTCTGTAGAGATCTTGGTCCCTAAAATAGAAGAACTGCTGATAAACTTTTGGTAGGTTTTTTTATACAACACTACTATGAGGTAGTAGCCCAACTCCTTGATGGCATGATTAAAACCAACAAGTAAATAGAGAAATACCAAGAATGGGCCGCATTGTTGACGCAACTAGATGTCTTGTCCAAGAAAGTTATGGAGTTGGAGGCAAGATCCAAAAAGAAGGATAAGTACCTTCCCCATCACGAGTGTCAAAGGATGAAGCAATAAGAGGATGAACAAAATAAAGAGGCTCTCTCACTTATTCTACACAAAATCGAAGAACAAGAGAGAGTGTTGAATCAGATAAAAGAGAATGTCCTAATGCTTAAGTAGATGATAACCTCCCATTCCATGATTATTCAGCTACAAGACTCTTAGATAAACCAAGTGTTGTTGTGTCTTTACTTACAGTCTAAGAAGGGTTTGCCTAGTGACACTATGGCCAACCCTAAGAATGAGGTTTGAGTGTGGACTTGCGTCGTGCCACGACGTTAACTAAGGCACTTCTTGAGAGGCAACCCAAGTGTTTATCGCTTTATTTTTGCTTTAAGAAATAATGGTGTGTTGTTTGTGTAAGTAAAGGTGGGAAACTTGTTCAAAAGTGTAGGTTGGCCAGCTAAATGTCCAATCATCGCATCGCCGAACAGGTCAGTGATCCCGACCCAGACCGCCATTGGACTCAAGAAACTTTTACATTGGACTTTGTAAACCTCGACGAGCCCATGAAATTATTGGTGAGTTGGAGACCAGATTGGCGATCACGATCTAGTCCACTGTTTGGACCCCTAGATCAGCTGGGGTCCTATAAAACTCGGCGAGGTAAGTGACCACTCGGCATATCACCCAGTGGGTCGGCGAGTTGCCCAATGGGTCGGCGAGCATGACTAATGTCGCCGAAAGGGTGAGAACTGGATGGTTTTTATAAGGCCAAAGGTTTAAACTTTCAAACTCTTCACTTTCCCTCACTTTCAATCTTCGCAAACTCATACCCGCACTTTAGTTTCTATATTTTTGCTTTTTTAGAGTATCTTAGTCATTTATTTGTGCTCAGATTGGGATTACTTTGCTGCCTAGCATTTCGGTCTTTATTTAATCGGCATCAAAGGTTGGTTTTTTGAACCCCGAGTTTATTTTTAGAATTTTGTACTCATTTGCAATGATCTTCTCTTGTTGTCGTGTGCTGGGCTTCTCTAATAGTGTTAATTTGTTTGAATTCCTATTTTAATTTGATAATCTTGCCCATAATATTTATATTGTTGAAATCTCGTAGTTTTGTGCCTTAAAATTGGCTAAATTTTGTGGGGTTGTGCTTGCACGTTGTTGGGTCTAGTTGGGTGAAGTCTAAGTAACCCATAGTTGTACCAAATGATGTAATTTTCCCAATGATAGAGTGGGTGATATCATTCTTAAGGAAAAAAGTCGTCAACTAGCAAAATTTGGCAAAATCGGGAGAAGTCTATTCTGGTGTAATGAGTGTTATGGGTCTTAGTTTAATTTTATTAGTGCATGCTTTCATTTTGTTTTCGAGGGTTGCGGGGTTGAATTCAAGAATTTGGGTTTAAAGTAGGCACGTTGAATCTGTTGGCGAGCTAGGTCGAGCTCGCCGAACCACTCGGCGGTTCGCTGAAGTTCCCCATCTCGCCTTTAATTTCATGTAAAATGAGTAGTTTTGTTCTGTAACTTTCAGGGAGAAGCTTGAGGTCACTGAAGGCAGTCGGTGACTCGCCGAAAGTCTTCTTGTTAAACCTTTTTCTTCACCCCTGAACCCTTTTTGCGCTGTAACTTTTGACGGGCTAACCCTTGCTCACCAAAAGCTATCGGCGATTCGCCAAAAAGCCTTTCCCATCGCCGACTTGTCAAAATTTTGAGCAAATCCTTTCGGCGAGCCTGATCTAGCTCGCCAAAGTGATTCAGCGAGTTTGTCTGCAATTGTTCTGCTGTGCTTTTCATTGAAATGTCTCTAACTTTTTCCCGATGTTTTGTAGACATGGTAAGGACCAAAATAGACATGCCACCCCAGAAAAGAGTACGGGGTATCATAATAAATGAAGGGGGATCAAATACTCCAAAAAGAGGAAGGCAAGAGCTTCAAACTAGAGGTCAGAGTAGGGGCAAGAGGCCCATATCTGACAAGGCGACTACTTGTTCCTAGGCTACCTTATCTAAGCCTGAGAATGACCAGCCTTTGCGGTCCCAGAGGGATGAGATCCGAGCTAGAGCTCTCCCTGACTCAGCAAGAGTCCCTCCAGCTCCTACACCCGTAGATTCAGTGCCAGCTCTGGTACTTCCTGTAGCTCTTATGCCACTAGTCATTCCTCCTCCCAAGCTTCTGAACAGATTAAAAGGTGATGGTTTGCAAACCATCGTCGAGGAGAAGCTGCTATCTACAGAGGGCCTTGAGGGAAAATACTCTGATATGAGGGACACCCTTTACTTCCACAGATTTGAGCAGTTCACCAGTCCCCGAGGACCCTATATTCCTTCATGGGTCCGAGATTTCTATACAGCATATGGTGATCTGGTGCCGAAGAGTAAGAAGAAGGCATTGAGTTCAGACCGGTTAAGTTGTTCATGGTCCGGGGTAAGGAAGTTGGGTGCCACAGTGAGCACCTAAAAAATGTTTTGGGTAGAGCTCTACATTCAATGCATCCTTATGATAGGTTGTCGGTCGCTCAGTCCTTAGATGAATTGAAGGGATGGTTGGTTCCACTGATTTCCGATACCACCTCAAGGTGGATCGAGGCAAGGGTCCCCATAGGGAAGACGGATTTGAGTATTGATGCTTGTTTCTGGTTTGGATTCATTAGCAACACCATAATACCATCCCAGAACGAGTCCATTATATGCCATCCTAAGGCAACCTGCCTTGGATCTACCATATCCCGGAGGAACATCGTCCTAGGACTCCTTATTGAGCAGGAGATGGCCATGAGGGGCAAGTAGAGACAGACTTTTCTGCCATTCCCAGTACTAATTATGGAGCTGTGTCGGCATACTAGAGTGCCCGAGGATGCTGCTAGAGATTTTGATGTTACCTCTCCTCCTACACTGACATCCGATACATTGAGGCCGAGTATACTAAAGAGGAGGCTGACAGGAGAAGGGAAGCTCTGATGGACACATACCCGGAGGTGGATATATCGATACCTGTAGAGGCATCTTTTCTTACTACGGCCTCCGGGCCTTCAGGTATTTCTGCCCCTTCTTCCTTTTCACAGGCTCCAGGAACATCTACTTCCTCCCAACACACCAAGATCACTCAGGCTATGCTCCTGAAGATGGGGCACCTGACCCATTCAGCTGACGTGAGGGCTACCATACTTGAGAGAGACATCCAATGGATGATAGAGAGAGTCATCATTGCTGCATTGAACCCTCTTCAGACTTCTATTAACACTCTCACCACGAGAGTTGAGGTTTGTGAGAGCAGGCAAGGGGAGACCTCTTAGGTTACGGCTTTGAAAGCCAAAGTTTCTGATCTGAGGAAGGATGTAGACTATTTAAAGTCGATAGACTTCACTGCATTACTGGAGGCTGCAGAAGATTTGGACGTTCCTGAGACTTTGGAGATTCCACTAGCTACCACCAGAGATGTGCATAAGGATGAGACAATAGTTGATGAGTCAGATGCCAAGATCGATGAGGATCAGATAGATGTATGGGAGGAGATTATATAGAGATATTTTCCATATCTTGAGGAGACGATTATGCACTCGATGATCCAGACATCGCTGAACGAGACATCCATGGCAGCTCCTAGTGGATCTGGTACTGCTATTCCTTCTGAGGTGACTTCGGACACTGATGCCCAAGTCCAGATTGATACACCGAGCACTGATTCCATGATAGATCGAGCGACTGTGTAGACAGGATCCCTCTTTACCTCCCACTTTGTCTTACTTTATTTTGTCTTTTGGGTTATTTTGTTTGCATTTGAGGACAAATGACTTTATTTGTGGTGGGGTGAGGCCCTCCTTTTGTGAATATTGGTTTTGTTTATATACTTGGGTTGTGAGATATAATTGTGTTTTACACTACTTTTGTGGATGATTGATCTTGTGGCTCCTTGATTTAAATGATAAATGATTTTTGGACCTTTCCAAAAAAAATTGTGCCACCTCTTGTGTGTGTTGAATGTGGTTGTTCTCTTGTAAATTTGAGTATTGGTTCTGATCAATATTGATTACTTGAATAGTGCTCATAATCGAACAAAAATGAATGTGCGGCTACGATGAGGCCAAATTAAGTTGCATAGATAATATGTGAACTCTTTGCATTTCGTTGTGACTAGCCAAGTATCGAATTGAGTCTCTTGTGATGAAAATTACACACTAGTGAAAGTGTGGAGTCTTATTTGACATTGGTGTCTATGCCGTGTGTGATGATCTTACCGTGAACCATGTGTGATGACACGTAGAATTTTCCTCGTTGGTCCGGTTGACTAAGTGATGCAATCTCTTGATATGATCTTAGGCAACTTTGAAGAGTTTGAAAAAAATTGATATTATACCTCTTTTGTGGCCTACCTTGTGAGTGTGTGAACCTCTTTTGAACACCCTTTGAGCCTTACCCTTTTCTTGGAAGAAACGTGATAAAATTGTGAACTTTCTTGATCTATTACCCATATTTCTCATGATTTGTGGCTTGTTTGAATATCCAACTTGGGGTTTGGTGAAAAGAGAAGGTAAATCAAGAAGTGAAAGAAAGTCCCCTTTGACCCATGGATTTGTGAAAAATGGAACTCCTCCATACAAAAAAGAAAGAAAAAGAAGAAAAGAATGAAAAATAAAAAGAATGAAAAAGTTATGCAATAAAGTTATGAAAATACAAAGAAACTGGGATTTCCAACATTCCATGGAAAGTGAATAATGGGATGAATTTTGAGAACGAATGAGAATGAAGAAGAAGAGGAAAGGAAGTGTTGTTCACACCACATTTCATGAAGATTACAACCATTGAGCCTAAATGACCATACCTTTGCACTCAACCCCATTACAAGCCTTGAAAAGACCTTTTTGATCTTGAGTGAGCTGAAGCAAGTGTTGATTGGAAAATACGGGCAAACCTATGGGTGAAATCATGCATTGTGTTCATCTTTGTGAGTGTGAGCGTTGCATTTGATTCCGGAGCTTTGAATTATGAACCATTGTGTGTGAATATGGAATCATTCTTTGTGTGAGGGCATTTTAGTACCTTCGTTGAACTTGAATTTGCATTTAAAGCAAGTATTGTGAGCTTGAGATTCTTTGATAATGGTGAGTCACAAATTGAGTATTTCAGTGCACAATTGATCTTTGCATGAGTAAGTTAAGTCTTCTTATGTGCATTCATGATTGAGTCTTGTGTAGCACTGTTGGAAACATCCTTTTTGAACTACAGAAGTTGAGTTTTACTTTAGGACAAGGAAAAGTTTAAGTTGGGGGTGTTGATGAGTCCATGATTTGGACTCATTTAGGGCTTCATTTTAATAGATTTCGTGTCCTCAAATGCATATTATGTGCCAATAACTGATGTAAATCCTTGAATATTAAGTAATTGTATTGAGGACCAAAGCATGGACACTATTGAGCAAAAAGGAACAAGGCAGCTGAAAGAATGAAGAAAAAAAAGCCTAAGGATCGCCTAATCCATTGAGTCACCGAATGGTCATTGTCTCGCCTAATGTTCCAGTGTGCCGAACCCTAAAGGAGAAAATCAAGTTGGCGATAGAGAGGAGTAGTCGGCGAGTTGCCGAACGGTTCCGTGATGCAGTGCCATATTGCCCAAAGTACAAAAGCTGAAGATGCTGAAGGCCAAAGCAAAAAGGCGATGGAATTGACCAAAAGGCGGATTGCCGAGTGGATCGGCGATCCTGACCTATTGCGCCGAATGGTCCTTCGCAGCCCATTTTTGGGAGACTATAAATACATTTTTAAATTCCTAGTTTAGTATCCAGTTTAGAATTTATCATTGTTATTATTCAATTTTCATGTTTAGAGATGAGAACTCAGTTTGGAGACAATATTTCCTTAGCTTTGATGTTTTGGAGATTTCCATTTCTAAGAAATTGGAAGTGGGTGTTGAAGATTCTTCATCTTAGACCTTTGTAAAGACTATATCAATCCTACCCAGTTGATGGAAACACAACTTGGTAACGATTTTTACCTTTTTATGATGTCTATCTAAAACCCCAATTCTTGGGGTGTGATTATGTTATTATGGGTTGATGTATCTGCTGGGTATTGTTAATTGATAGTGTAAATGTTGTTTAAAAGTTATTTTGTTCAGTAATTATGGTTCAATTTAATGGGTTGTAGTTGCAAATACAATCTTAACTTAGTGTTTTTGGCTTTCTTGAGAGAGAGGTTTTAAAACCAAAATTTCTGAATCGATGGTCTGTGGGTATTGGGTTGCTATGGGTTCAGCTCGAGAGAGTGAACCCTAAACCATTTTCCACACATTCAGCTCGAGAGAGTGAATGAACTAAAGCATAGGTTGTGCTTAATTACTGCTTATTGGTGTTCGAGAAAAACCAATTTGATTCGGGGTAAATTGTTCGACAGAAAGTTTACCCCCATTAAAGTCTAGCTTAATCACTGATTTACAACTGTTCACTATTAATTGCAATTTTCTGATTGTCTACCTTAGCCCATAATCCAATAACATCCCAAGAACCCATCTCTATATTCATATTTTCGTGTTATTTGTTGTTTTAGTTGATAATTGAAACCAAATCCCCCTGATATTTGACACCTGTGTCACCCCTAATTTGACTGTTCATGCTTACTTATTGATTCTCAATTACAACTGTTCATGCTTACTTATTGATTCTCAATTACAACTGTTCATGCTTACTTATTGATTCTCAATTACAACTGTTCATGCTTAGTTATTGATTCTCAATTACGAACCACTCCCTTGGGACTCGACCCCAACTCACATAGTTGAGTTATATTACTATTGAACGATCATTGACACTTAGTATTAGATTAAGTGCCCTGATACGTGAAATCAGTGATCGGTGAACACATCCACATGAACACCATACATATAATGGCACCATATTTTCAAAGCAAATACTACGACGGCCAACTCTAGATCATGGGTTGGGTAGTTCCTCTCATGAAATTTAAACTGTCTGGAGGCATAAGCTATAACTTTGTCATTCTGCATTAATACACAACCCAAACCAACTGTAGACGCATCACAATAGACAACAAAGCCTTTCGTACCTTCTGGTAAAGTTAACACTGGTGCAGTAGTCAACCTCTTTTTCAATTCCTGAAAGCTTTTCTCACAGGCTTCAAACCATTGAAACTTAACTGTCTTCTTGAGTTAACTTGGTCAAAGGGAATGAAATAAATGAGAACCTCTCTACGAACCTTCTATAATAGCCAGCCAAACCCAAGAAACTCCTAATGTCAGTTGGAGATGTGAGTCTAGGCCAATTCTGCACTGCCTCAATTTTCTAAGTATCAACTTTTATTCTCTCTCCAGACACAATGTGGCCTAAGAATGCCACAAACTCAAGCCAAAACTCACACTTAGACAACTTATCGTACAACTCTCTATCTTTTAGAGTCTGGAGAACTATTCTGAGATGACTAGCATGATCTTATTCATTCCTTGAATAGATTAGTATGTCATCAATAAATATGATAACAAACATATCTAAATAAGGTTTGAATACTCTATTCATAAGGTCCATGAATGTTGCAGGCGCATTGGTCAAAGCAAAGGACATAACTAAGAACTCATAATGACCATAACGGGTCCTTAATGCTGTCCTTGGAATATCACATTCCCTTACTCTTTACTGATGGTACCCAGATCTGAGGTCTATCTTAGAGAAAAAGGTGGCACCCTGATGTTGGTCGAAAAGATCATCAATTCTCAAAAGAGGCTATTTGTTCTTGATCGTAACCTTGTTCAACTGATGGTAATCTATACACATCTTAAGGGAACCATCCTTCTTCCTCACAAATAAGACCGGAGCGCTCCAAGGTGAGACACTTGGTCGAATAAAGCCCTTATCAAGGAGATCTTTCAACTGCTCTTTAAGCTCTTTCAACTCTGCTAGTGCCATTCTATATGGAAGAATAGATATAGGACGAGTATCTGGAAGAAGGTTTATACCAAAGTTTATCTTTCTCTCAGGAGGAACTCTAGGAAGATCATATGGAAAGACTTCTGGAAAATCTCTTACTACTGAAACTGACTTAATAGGAGGTATCTCAACACTAGAGTCGTTAACTCGGACTAAGTGATAGACACATCCCTTGGAAACTAACGCCTCGCCTTAAGGTAGGAAATAAAATGACCCTTAGGCACTGCTGAACTATTTTTCCACTCTAAGACTGGCTCATTTGGAAACTGAAACTTGACAACTCAGGTTTTTTAATCAAGTAAGGCATAACATGCATGAAGCCAGTCCATACCAAGAATGACATCAAAATCTACCATGTCTAACTCAGTTAAATAAACCATGGTGCTCTTGTGATTGATGAAAATGGGACAATCACGATAGATTCTCTCGGCTAGAATAGACTCACCAACAGGTGTAGAAACACTAAAAGGATCACTAAGTTACTCAGGAATAACATTAAAATTCATCGCAACATATGGAGTTACAAAGGATAAACTCTCTCCTTGGTGTAGCAAAGCATAAACATTAAAGTTAAAGACTTGGATCATACTAGTGACAACATCTGGCGAATCCTCTTGCTCTTGGCAACTAGTGATAGAATATAGGTGGTTTGCTCCTCCGCCAATATCGGAAGTAGCCCATCTAGGTGCAGCTCTGTATGGTGGAGCAACTAAAGATGACTGGGCTCTATTTCCCCCATTACCATTACCCTGCTTGTTCGTTGGACACTCTCGCATGAAGTGACAGTTCTGGCCACACTTAAAGCAACCAATCGAGCCATCATGACCTGTTCCTGAGTGGTTCCTTCCACACTTAGCACATGCAGGAGGCTTGCTACCGCCTTGAGCCATACTACCCTGAGAATAGGCAGGCTTGACTCTGAAATTCATACTATTGTACTCATTTTTGTTCTTTGGTGCAGGTGCACTTGCAGATGATGGAGCAGGTCCCTTCTGTGTCTGCTGGAATGATGATCGGTTGGCATTATTCTTATGCTGTCCGGACTCATTCCCTATCTTAGCTATCTTATTTTTAAACTTTTATCGATCCCTCAATGTCTCATCCTCAACCTGCTGCACATAGACCATCAATCTTGTGATATCCATGTCTCATATTAGCATTGCAGAACTACCTTCCTTGCTCGATAGACGAGACAACCTAGAAATTAACAAACTCATTCTGCTCCTCATGTCAGCAACTATCTCCGGAGCATACTAGGAAAGTTGTGTGAACCTCAGACTATACTCATGAACGCTCAAAGAATCCTACTTAATTGTGAGGAACTCTCGTACCTTAGCCTCTTTCAGTTCTTGGGGGAAGAAACACCCCAAGAAGGCCTCATCAAAACAAGCCCAACTAGCAGGTGGTGCTCCCTTAACTCGGTTCTTCTTCCATTGGTCGAACCATATCCTACCGACACCTTTCATTTGGTATGCAGCTAGTTCAACCCTCTCAGTATCAGCAACATGCATGATTTCAAAAACTTTCAGAAGCTCTTCAACAAAGTTCTCTGGATCCTCAGTAACACTTGAACCCGTGAAGTTCAAAGGATTCATCCTTAGAAACTCGCAGATCCTCGAAGTGTCAGCTACTTCCTGTTAATTCCGTCTCTGTTGCCCAGCTTGCTTGGTCACAACTTAGCTCAACATCCGGATAGCCTCACGAAACTCAACATTAGTGACCTCTCCTTGGGGTTGCACTTTTGGTGTATTAGGTACCCCTTGTTCCTGTGGTTCAACATTCCTTCTAGCCGAACTACCTCGAACAACTCTTCGTGGAAGCATGATCTAAAAGACATGCGCAAGCACGAGTTAGAAGAAACTTTTTAGAGATCAACTATAATGCATGAAATGAGTGTGAAAGAAGTGAGAAGATTTTCTAAGTGTTGCAGCCTCCTAATTATAGATTGGAGCATTTCACACTGATAACTATGACTCTACAAACACGGCTTCAAAGAATCTATAGGACACTTGAACTCTGTGCTATGATACCAAGTTTGTCACCCTGGGAGGGACTGACACTCGAGAACTATTACAGGCCCCAAGTGAACCCTTGACATGACTTACTTACTCAGCGAAAGACTTTAAGCATTAATAATAGGAATCAAATGCAACATAACTCAACTGTCTCAAACTAACTCACAATGTTTTAAAAATAAACATTTAACTTAGCCAAAGTGGCAACCCAAATCTGAACATAAGCCAATAACAAGATAGTGACAAATGAATCTATCTATGAAGCCTATAAACAACTGAGATGGATGTCGGGACAGACCCACGACATCCTAATGAATTAACTAAAACTGAAAGAAATAAAAGGATTCTCCGAAAGACAGGAGGCTCACCAACAACTCTGGAGCTCAACTTTAATCAACGATGCGTTGGATGTTGATCCTGGTTACTTTTGTCTGCATCATAAGAAGATGCAAGACAAATGGCATCAGTACATTGAATTTATGAGTATGCGAGGGGAATTCTAAAACAAAACATAATCTTGAAAGGAACTGAAGAACTTACCTTGTTCAACTCAACATAACTGAACTCATTTCAATATAAAGCAGCTTAAAACAAATGCAATATAAATAAAAGTTCTTTAAAACATGGATGTCAACTCTGTGTGTATGCAAAGATACAATATAACTCTGAAATGTATATAGAAATACAAATAAATTGTATATGTAAGAATACAATTACTTCTGTGGGAGTTTCTCTAACCGACAACCATCACGTAAGAGCTATTGTGATGATACCACATTTTGACTCACGCTGCCAGGGCCGTTCTATACGTTGCCGAGGGTATAAAACTTGAAATACTAAGTGGATCCACTAGTCTATGCTAAAAGAACTAAAGGCATCATCTAAAAAGTATGACCCTTTTCAACCATGATAGCTACATGGTTTATGGGGGTTGAGAGTTGTCTAAACTCTCCCCCATATTGGTGTTCAATACTACTTAAAAAATATGATACTAGCTCTTATGTTTAAAAGCATACTTCTTTCTATGATTTGAGATAATTGCTCAAAACTTAGTTCAAAGGCTATCTTGGAAATCAAAGTTTCCTCTTACTTAATTTAGAAAGAGATTGCTCATTTCTAAAAACTAGCTCCAAGGCTCTTTGGAAATCAAGGTTTCCTTTTCTTTTTTAAATGTGAAAATATTTTAACTCTTTGGGAATACATAGTCCCCATATACTTTTGAAGAAATGAACTTCAATCTTTACACTTTACTCGTTACTCAACTTAAACTTGAAGTCTTAAAACAAAGTTAAAACATTTGGAAAAGACTTTTGGAAAACTCTAAGAACTCTTCTTCACTTGACTAATACTTCTCTTGACTTTGATATTAACTTTCCTTGAATTGGATTAGGGATTCAAGGTTCAATATCTCATATTTATGGATGAGTTCATGATGTTTAGACGTACCTTAGAGTGTTGGAATCAACTAGAAAACATAAGTACGTTGCTAAGGAGCTATTACAAAAAGATGGGGAAGAAATGGGAAGAACTGACGTCCCTGGTGCTTTGAGAGACGTGGAACGCCAGAGGGCAAACTTTAGAAGCAAGGGTGGGGTGCTCTGGCTAGCGCGGCGCCCTAAGACCTAGACTTCAGAGCCTCTGCTGAGGCGCTCTGGCAGGGGCGTTGCCTCACGCCCCTGCCCTGGTGGGTTCTGACTTTTCTTCTTTATTTTTCAACTCTAAACCCCCTATTTAGACTTAGTTCTTTCTCCAAACACTTAGAATCAACTATACCATAAATATATGAAATAATTTAGTCGAATTCACATCCTAAAATCATGAATTCGGATCGAACAACTCCTTAACGATTTCAACGAATCAAGAATTAAAAGGAACTTTAACAAACCCATCAAGAACTCAATTTCTAAACTTTCAAAGACTTAAATTCGCTGAAATAAATCATGATTGGCGTATGGGTGAACTAACCCAATGCTATGTGATCTCACATACCTCGTAGGGATCTCCCCTTGACGAAACCCACAAGCTAAATCCTTGCTTCTCCTTCTCTTTTCTACTCTTCTTTTTTCTCCTCTAAAACCCTAACTAAATTTTCAAAAGCATAAACTGACCAAGTTCAGTTTAGACCCCTAAGTAATTACCAAAAACGAATTAAAATAATAGGGTAAGGAAAAGACCAAACTACCCTTCAAAAATCCAGTTTTGACTTTCCTTATTTGAACTTCAAATGGTCATATCTCACTCATACGAACACGGAATCGCGCAAACTCAGCGGCGTTGGAAAGATTATTCCAAGATATTTCCTATGATATCTGGAAGCACACCTAAATCATCTGGATCTAGGAGTTATGGTCGTTTGAAATTGACTAAAAATCCAAACTTAACCAATTTTCTAGATTTTTCATGGAAAACCTTTTCCTTCATACCAAACACACCCTTAACTTAACCAATTTTCCAGATTTTTATTCTTTCCCAAAATGACTCTTTCTAATTCTAGTCCTTTCTAGTTACATGGTGTTACAAATATATCCACATCAACATCCCCATCATATATGTCTTTTTTTAAATCAATATCATAAGCTATATATTGTTGGACTAAGTCCTAAAATTATAACTTTGGTTTCATGACTCGTAGCCAATACTCCCATATCATGTGTCATAACAACTTTATGATTAACACGCTTCCACACTTATAATTGGGCCTTAGCAACCATGAACAATTAGGAATTAATCACAAGGAATGAACTGATACACAAAAAAAAAGAATTGTACTACAAATAACCGAACAAGGACAAATCAGGTTAGGTGGTAAACTTGACAACAATAGTAATGAAATTGAAATCGTTGAGGCTGTAGGGGATCAATATACATTTGACCTAAAGATATCATGGATTTAAAACATATCGGCATATCAGGAAATATCATGAAATTTTCCAAATTACAAATCGACCTTAAGAAGTTATCTAGCACTGGGAAGGAAATCACCTAAACAGAAGAACGAGGCAGAAGATAAAACAAGAGCTCTATTTACAATCAACATAAAAAGACTGGAGACATTTGGGACTTATAACTGACTTCGATCAACCAGGATGAGAGTATTAGCTCATTCACACAACAAACATTTACCGAAAGATCTTTCACTATATTTTCATTCATTTCATCAAATTCAACATAGTAGAGATCAAGATTGGCATGGTTCAAAGATGAAAAGTCCCCAAGCTTAATTTTCGTATGACTAAAATCCCCAAAACATGTTACATGTCCAACATATGGAGCAACAATTTCAGAGCAACATGTATCGCCTTCGAATAAATACCAATTCCCGTCAGGATGATAGTGATTGATCAATTGCAGTTGCGTACATTTTGGAGAGGTCATGTCAAAATCATTAAAACCACAAAATTTTGGTAGCTTCAAAGATTCCAATTAAGGACAATTTGACATTATTTGTTTAATGTGTTCATACTGGAGAAACGAACTTTCGAACGTTAAACTCTTCAGAGATGTCCAATTTAGTACACAATCTTCTAATATTCTGCAGTTATCACAGTTGAGTTTTATAATCGCTGAACTACTACAGAGAACATTTATATATATATATATATAAATGTTGACACCTCCTAACACAAGGCCAAGATAGTTTAGTGCGTTGGTTAAGGTGTTCAAAAAGTTCCTTAAGGTCAATCATTGACACTCTTTGAAAATCCTGGCTCCGCCACTGGTGGAAAGTATTTGTTTGTTCTTTCTTCTTTCTTAACCCTCCGCCTCTTTGATTTAGGATTGATACTGGTTCCATCAATGGCAGCGTAGGAAGAACGTGATGCCCTTCTTATTCAAGCGATCAAAGAATCAATCTTCCACCCATTGTTTAATGGAGAGCATCAACGCGGCAACATCATCGTCAGTGTCGTAAGACAAATCATTGTTGAAGGGGATGGAAGAAGCAAAGCCTTAGAGATTTTTATAGGTATGAAAGGCGGTGTAAGAAAGAAATTAGAGTGAAATGGGAGCGTTCATGTAACGACTCGGAAAATGATAGAGTGAAACTGGAGCCTCATATGTGAGTTGGAGTCGAGAACTTAATGAAATGATATTATTTGAATTTGACCCAAAATGGTTCTTAAAAATGTGCTTCGGAAGTTACCGGAAACTTGTTTAGCTGTATATAAAAAGATCCGTTTCGTTTTTCGAAAATCCGACTTCATA
>JAJOOO010021254.1:0-34910 GCA_029582685.1 Solanum piurae
CATATATCTCTAACTTTTGAATTTCATGCATAACTATGTTAGAATATAATTCAAGTATTTCTTTCTCATCATGATTTACCACAAATGTATCTTTATTTATTTATTTATTTTTATTATTGTGTCATTTATAAAAAAAAAAGTCACGTAATTTATGATCGAGTAGATTTAATATTATTGATTAAAATAATAATGTTGCTATAAGAATCTTTGAATTTAGTATGAAACTATGATAATTAGATTGTCTAACTAAAGTTTTTCATATCAAAGTTTTAATTTTTAATTTTTTTATCAGTACGAATATTTCTTTTTAGAAAATTTTCTAAATAAGTGATATCAAAGTCGTATTTTAATTTGTGTTTCTCTCTTTTATTATATTATTTATATTTATTAAAACATTTATCAAATAGTGACATTAATTATTTAAAAATTTATTCAAGTTTTTTTATAACCGTGCGAAGCACGGTCAAGTACACTAGTTAAAGGAGTAAAATTGAATAAACACGTACGCGTTATGACATAATATATAGCTAACAGAAAATGTGTTACAATAAGGAGAAAAGAAAGAACAGAAGAGGAAGAGGTGCTTAATTAATTAAACTTGTTGGGAATTATTTGAAGAAAAAGTATACGTAGGTTTTGCAATATACAAAGGTAATTTATCATCTCCAACAAAAACTAGTACTATTTTAGGCTCTGGATCTAATGCACATATTATTTGATCATCATATATTTTCTTTTCTTGCAGTATTACGGACTCTGAATGATTTGAAATTAAATTTTCTCGATTTTGAAATCGATAGAAGATGGCGAAAGCAACGGCAGCGCAAATGAACCCAACGACACAATATAAGTATGGAATTGGGGAATTCCATTTCCATAATTCAGCTGAATTAGTTTTTATATACTTCACTTCCTCCCACTTTGCACCTGGTTGCATTTTTTCTTCTTCTTGTGTTTGTTTGATTTATGATGAAAATTGGCTCATTGATGAACTGTTTTTATAGACAATTGAATATTGTGAATTTGTTATAAAAAAAAAAAAGGAATCATATCATCCAACTAGGCACAATAATAAACTTGGTGCGTCAAGAATTTTTCTTTTTACACGTTTATTTAAAAAATATACTAATATTGTTAACATGAGAATATTTTAACTGGACTGATCTCTTTTGGGAGAATCATATATTTCCCATAACGCTTTTTTTGTGAACTTTTTTGGTATAGATTACTTAGGGGGGAATATTAAACCAATTAATTAAACACAGTAATTATATTCTTTTCCTTTATACTTTCGTTAACTTATCCATAATCCATTAAGTGTTGTATTAAAAATTCAAGCGGTGTGACTAATTAGATCTTAATAGATTTCACTTTAAAAAAGAAATGGAATTTTATTGGCCATGTTTAACTAGATGGAGAAAGAATCTGATTATTATATTCTCACGTTTAATTAATAAGGATCAAATTACTAGTGGATGTGGTGGAATGGATAGGCTCTTCAAATTTCATCCAATTTTCTATCTTCAGAGCTCTTGGTTATTGACAATAATTATGAGGCAGAATGGTTTGGGAGACCCTCGTACTTGTCACTAATATTCCGACCCCTTTACTTTATGGGGTTTCATCCATACGCCTCAACTCGATCAAAACAAATATTTCAAACCAGGACAAGTACAAAGATGACCCAAAAACATTTGGCAGTGAGTCTTTTGTGCCCACCGCTAGATCAAGTAAGGTTATTAAGCTAATAACATTGATTCAACCTGTTTTTACCAGACTCAAATTTACACATTCTGTTCGGTTTTAAAAGGTGTGAATGGAAAATGAAGAGTTGCGACTTTTATGAAGAGTTGTGACTTTTATGAAAAGTTGCGACTTTTATGAAGAGTTATGACTTTTAGGAAAAGTTGCGGCTTTTATAAAAAGTTGTGACTTTTATGAAAAGTTGCGGCTTTTATGAAAAGTTGTGACTTTTATGAAAGATTGTGACTTTTCCAAAGGTTTGTGACCTTTCCAGTAAGGCACAATAAGAACCTTTTCACACTACCCTTTGTTTTCTATAAATTGAGGAATTTCCTCTCATTTTAGAATAACCAATTTCTGAACTTCTTCTTCTACTACTAAATCTAGTATTCTAAGTGTACTTTACTGCCGTTGAGTAGCTCGCTGACACCAGCGTTTTGGGTATCAATACACTGGTGATTGAGATCATTCTATCCTGGGAGGACACATTCCAAATCAAACCTCGGATACTAGAGGGGAATAATTTCCTTAAGGGGACACTGTGCATTCAGTGGGCTTGATCTTCTTTCTGTTTTTCCAGTTTCTGATGTGTTACAGATTTTAGATTTGTGAATTAATTTATGTTCTTCTGTTCTTCACTGGTTCATTAAACTTTGGTAACTTTGTGTTTCTGCAAAGTTTGTTGGAATCAGTAAGATTCTTTAAACACATATTGACAACAATTCTTCTTTAAGAAAAAAAAATATTTCGTATATTTTTTCTAATCTGTTTCTGATTCTAGTTTCTCTACTAGTTTTAATTTTCTAGTTGTGAAAATGTTCTTAAACTTTATTGTGTCTTACCAAGTTCTTCAAAGTTTTGTTCTAAGTATCTTAGGAATACAAGTTGAACAACACATTCTTCCTTTTCTTCTCCGTTGGGCACGCGTGGTTTTATACTTTTGTGTTTCAAGATCAATGACCTTCACTGAGAATTTAGATTGATAGCATCAAAACCATTACACTGAAAAGTTTGAAATTCAAACAGCCTGAAGGAATTTTGTGTGTTTTTTCTACGAAAATAAGTTACAACATAGGAAAAGGCTGGATAAATAAACTATCAACAGCAATCAGACTATGCAACTACACAGAACTCCAAAAAAAAAACCTCTCATCACATATATATTCCTTCTATCACTAAACAACAGAGAACTATTGCTTCTTCAATCACATTTCGACTGGAAAAAGGTGAAGAATGAACAGTAACATATGGTATATACGTAACATGCAAAGATGTTTATATGGATGACACATATGTAGACTAACCCAATGTGTCTCCTCCATCCGTCTAATGTGAAAACTTCGAGATCAGTTTGTCGACATGGATGAGGATATCATCTATACGAGGTCGAACTGTTGCTTGAGGCAGAAGCATCCATGTCACAAACTGATGTAGGCCCTCTGGATATGGAGGCTTAGGCCCAGTTGGCCACTTTATTTGTGCATTTACAATAGCCAGTTGCAAACTCCCACCAGATTCTCCAAGTGCATACTCAAAAGGAGATACCCCATACCTGAAGATAGAGCCATGAAGTGCAAAATTTGATTACTTTTTATTGTAAGTGACCACATCAAAACCAATTTCATAACTACGCAAACAGTTCGTACATTCAAAAAGGGCAGCCCAGTTCACGAAAGCATCACGCGTTCATACAGGGTCCGAGAAAGGGTCGTACCCCAAGGGAAAGTTACATAGACAGTCTACCATAATGCAAGCATCAATGACTAATTTCACAGCTCGAACTTGTGATCTATAGGTCACACGAGGACAACTTTACCATTACTCCAAGGTCACCCTCCAAACAGTTCATACATTGATCAAGAGAAATTCAATTGCTTTGAACTGAAAAAATTTAAATCAATAAAAAAAATGGGCTGATAACTTTTTATGATGGTGGTGTCCAAGACAACTTGCACGTACATTAACTATTCCACCGAGTACCACATAGCACAGGTACCGAGTAATTCTACCCACCAAGGCTTAGGCACAGGGAAACAAATCATCCATTACACAGGGAATCTCACCACAAGGCCATACCTTGCGTCAGTACAAGCACCTAAATACTAAATTCACAGGATGAATGTCAAGTGCAGGAAATTCCATGGTGGAGATGAATAGGCCCACCAATCTTATTCACATCAAACCTAAAATGATTGGACAGTCTTGATGCAACTAACAGCTATGTAAACAAGAAAATAAATTTTATTTTCTGTTGCACAGAAAAAGCTACAACTATCTGCACAAGAGTATACAGAAGTCTTACATTATGGCATATAAAGTGCAACCTAGTGACCAGATATCAGTCCTTTCATCAATGTCACATTGGCTTGGGCAATCCCATAATTCAGGTGCTCGGAAAGGTGCTGACACATGCTCAGCCGCCCATTCCTACATAACCAACACCAGAAATTGAAAGCAGAGAAAATGCAACAAAATGGGTTACAAATACAATATCAGAAATGGAAGCTAATTATGAAAGATAACACCCGTAACAACTTAATTGCAATTTGCATATCAAAGCAAACAGAAAATCACTTTCGCCAGGTTCGGAAGAAGCAAACACAAGAAGCCTACAAGCATACAAACAACATAACATACGTCTACATAATAAAAGAATCAGAACCTAGATATACCTGCAATTGAAGGGCCTCTGAACGAGAGCGAATTTGCCTTCTTGCAGGACGTGCACTTCCAAAATCCATTAATATTGCGAGTGGTGGCTGCCCATTTCTGTGTGTTAAAAGGACATTACCAGGTTTGACATCATTATGTGCATAAGGAGGATCCAAGCTATGCATATGTTTGAGTCCTGCACAAAGCTGCAAGAAAACTTTTCTTTCAAGTTCTAACAAAGCAAATATTTATTGGCATCACAATTGTATTTGCCCTTCCCCCTTTTTAATCCCCAGAAAACAGTAAAAATGCACAAATTTTCTGAATACACTAATTCTTGTTCACCTGGCGAAATATTTGAAGCACATCTGAAGTAGAAAAGAACTCCTTCTTAGCATTCATCATCTTGGCATTATCCAGTAATGTCCCATCCAAATGAACAGGAAATAATAGATAAGCTTCATGCTTCAAAGACTGATCTTGTGCGACCTATCCAAATAAATTATGTAGATAAAATCCAAAGGTGTAAGATATAGTATTGAGAAAGCAACTAAGAAGACACAAAGCAGCATGACTAACACATTTAACACAATAATAGCGGTGTATTTCTGTTAACAGTTTCAAAAAAAAAAATAGCATGTATTTCTGTAAATGACCAAAGAAAGCTGGTCAAAAATAAGTACATGACCAAGAAACAGTAAGTGGTTGGAGAATAATGTTTAAATACTTCTAAACATGTAGGATTCCTCAAGTCATAGCGTCCTCCTACCGTTTTGACAAAAGAGACGAACTAGAGGAGAACACTTCTTTTGGCAACTAGCATGGATGTTCAAGCTACTTCATGTTTAGTGTTCCCAGTGTTCTTAAAAGCAAAAAAGAGCAGAGAAGCAACAAAATCCATGTCGCTAGAAATGAAGCACACGCTTCCTTTAAGTGAAGCACATATCACGGAAAATTAAAAATATACCAAACAATTATAATTTTTTTTTTTTTGAGAATTAGTACTATTGTAGTCTTCAGCATTAAGGAATGCTGGCCACCTCCAAAAAGTTACCAAACAATTATAAATTTAGTATTATAATAATCAAATCGCAATTTAAAGAACTAATCTTAACATCCATTTTACAATAATATTGATGTTAATCCAATTCAAAGTTGATATTCAATGAAATCGCCTCTCATTAGGATCATTTTGTGTATTATAATTAAGTGCACACTTCTTTGAAGAACATGGCTTCGCCCATGAAGTGATGACCCCACCTCATTTTGTATTACTTCGTTGCTTAAAGCAAAACAAAGCAATGGTTTCTAATAACACCATGCTCCACCTTCATCTAAAAGCAAAGTGTAGGAGCATCAATTTCTTGTGATAGGATTCAGTACGAAGCATAAACAACTGTGCTATGTGTCACCTGCTATGCATGATAGTGCAATCTCAACTTAATACTTCTATAACCTAATTGTTTGATGCCCTATAGTTAACATATAATCAGAGTAATTAGAGAGAAGAGCAACGCTTTCATTCCATGTGCTAATCAACACAAACCTAATGCGCTTGCAGCAATTACCTTGACCGAAATGATAGCATGATCAAGAAGAGGAAGCAGGTTGGGATGACTAAATAGAGATGAAACACGGATCTCCTCCCTCACCATCTCCAGCTGTTCACTATTCTGAATAAGAACTTTTTTCATGGCATAAGTTCCATCATCTGCACATTCAGACAGTAAACTTTGAACATCATACTATCACCGAAGTCATGGCAAATTGACAAACTTTGAATAATTTAATATAGAATAAGAGAACATAAAACTACATACAACAAGACAAATTTTATACCTTACACTGTTTTCCAAAAAAGAACGAATTCATGATCATATTGGACAAGGCTCATAAGGAAACAAAATATGTGTTACTGTCTGACCAAAAAGTATTGCTGAACTTTCCTTTTCTAAAGCATTTGAGCAATTACAAATGATCCACCCAGAGACAAGCTGCAAAGGTTCTCTTTTTCTTGTGTTATTTTATTTTCTGATTGTTAAATATGGTGTATATCAAACTAAATTGCTCGGACTCTCCAAAAAAAAGTCGATGAGCGTGTGTTGGATCCTCCAAAAGTAGTGCATTTTGGGAGGATACAACATGAGTGCGGCAGCTGTTTTGGAGAGTCCGCACAACACAGATTTCAAGCAGCTGCAGTGAGCTTTAGAAGTTAAACAACCAATTTCTCAGGGAATAAATGCATTCTGGAGTTTAATACGCCTCGTAGAGATAGAACATAAGCAATTTTTGCCAAAATAATTTATTTTCAGCTTATGCATCAACTATTCAAAAAAAAATTAAAAGTTCCCCTGTGCTTCAATATTTGATATTGAACTTAGCCATAACTACAACTAAACAAAATGTGTAAAATTTCTAAAAGAGAAGAAACCCAATACTCACAAATCTCACTCAATTATGAGATCATAAGAAATTAGAAAAATAGAACAGCCAATGGATTGAGTACCTGAGATGTGAGAAGGGTCTTTGAATTTCTTGGAAATTCCAGGGTTAGAAAGGACTTCTTTGACAAGGAAGACATAGGCAAAACCACCTTCACCGAGCTGCCGAATGATCTTGAACCGGTTCTCATTGATCCAAACATCACCCCCGCCATTAACGGCGTCGTATAACCCATTCAACCCTGAGAAAGAGCATCCCATTTTCTTCTATAGCTCCTTCTCGTCGGTTCTAGTACTACTCTAGATCTCACTCTTTTCACCTATGTCTCGATACAAGTTTTCGTTTTCTTTATTTTCTTAGTTTAATCATTTTTCAGTTTTAACATGTAGTTTTGGCTCTATACTCCGTAGTCTATACACATGTATGTATGCGTATAAATTTAGCTTCAGTCGAAACTTTTGTTTTCTTTCACTTATATTTGCCTGGATTGTCCTAAAAGCTGGATAAATGATATTATCTCCATCCACTTTTAATTGTTATAGTTTTCTTTTTTAGAGTTAAAATTATAAAAATCTTGACTAACATTTTACTATGTATTTTTTCATCATATTGATATGCAAAAAATTGCAATTTATAATACTTTTCATATATCTAAAAATTTTGTTTAAAATATTAAATTAATATAATCTAATTTAACCTTAAAAATTAGTCAAATTGACTTTCGAAAAGCCCAACATGACAAATAAAAGTGGACGGATGAAGTATGACATCATACACAATCCCCATCCTTTAAATACATATCCGGACCCCAACATCTATCTGAGTTACAATTCTTAATCTCAACTCTTAATCATGTCCTCGACCTTACTCTAACCCTAATCGAGAACCAAACACTAACTCAAGCCATGTTCAGGACATGACGCTAACTTGTCCTAACCTTGACCTTGATTTCGACTCAAAATTGGATACTCATCGAGCCATGACCATATGTTGACTCCGGGGTCAAGAGTCGGGTCCTACATTGAGTCGAGTTTTGGATTGGGGTCTTGGTTAGGATTCAGGGTTGGGATTGGGGTTGAAGTCGGGTTTCAGGTCGAGACAAGGGGTTTGGGTCGGCATTTGGAGTCGGATTTCAGGTCAGGGTTGGGTATTGTATCGGAGTGGGATAGGAGCTAGGTTGAAATTTGAAGAGAATTTTGAAAAGTAAGTCTATTCAATTGAGAAATATTTATTAAAATGTTTAAGTCAATGACGAATCAAAAAATTGAAAAACACAATCTAAAAGCGAAGTAAGATTCATAAAAGATGTAAAATTTGAATTAATTGCTTCTTAAAATTTCTATAAATTTGTAGAGTAGAAAATTCTCATCAATATATTAATTACTCTCTCTGTCCATTTTTAATTGTTATGTTGCACATTTCAAAAGTCAATTATTTTTTATTAATTTTTAAAGTTAAATTAGATTACATTAATTCGATATTTTAAAAAAAAAATAGATATTCAAAAACTATACGGATACTATAAATTCAATTTTTTGCATATCTATATGATGAAAAAATAGTAAAATGTTAATCAAAATTATTATCGTTTGACTCTAAAAAATAAAACTATGACAATTAAAAGTGAACGAAAATAGTAATTAGATCGAGAAAAACTCAATAATGTATCTCAAAGGAACATATGGGGTAAGTTGGTCACCAAAATTAGAAGTTTGACACTATTCTATACTGCATTTTGGTTGGTCATAGTTTTATACCACGTTTTATCAATTGCATTATACAAACATATACTCAAATAGCATTGATTAATATTAATTGAAAATAAGATTAAAATTATAAGTTTGCATATTATGTATAGATATCTCTATTTTAACGAAATGAACTAAATAATTGCACTATTTAATTGATTTATTATTGAATTTTATGATCCAATAATAACTTAACAAACAACCTCTTAAGATTTATTTAAAGTGTGTTTGATTTTTATGTGTATTTTTGTCCAATTATTCATTTATAGAAAAATTTGACGGAAAGTAGAATATTAATTTCACAAATTACAACCTCAAATAACTTTCGTCCAAGGTCAACTTCACATCAAATTTCCACATTATTAATCAAACATTTATTCATTAAAAAGTTATATTATATAAATAAATTTTATATACATATAATGAATTTTCTTAAAAGTTTACCAATGCAAAATAGGGTGTATTAGTAATGCTTGCATTAGTAGTCTTGCATTAGTTATGCAAGCATTATTTCTTATACATTGTTTGGTTTGATGTATTAGAAATAACAAATCTTGCATAATTCCTATTAAAAAAATATATGTTTACAAAATTATCCTTCACACTTTATTTATTTGTACACTTCCTTTGCAATAAAGTTCTTTGCTAAAACATCAAAAAAGATTTCTTTGCTAAAGCACCATTAACTCTTCTTCTTCTTCTTCTTTTCAAAAATAATACTGTATTAAATAGTTGTACTATTGCGTAAAAATATTTTTGTGAAAAGTTTGCAAAGAATTTTTTTATCAAATTTATCGTCACAATAGTAAAAATTGTGATTAAATTATATTGAAATTAAATTTTTATTTTTAAAAAAATAATACTTAAGAGGCCATAAAGCCTATTAAAACACCAACAAATTAAAAGAAAAACTAAAAAGCAAATAAAAATAAAAATAAAAACTTATGACAACAAAGAAAATGAAAAGGCCTTAATGGTAGTTTTGTAATTATTTAATCTAATGCAAGTGTTAAAATGCTATGTATTACTAATCCCTAGAATTCCTTGGTATTAATAATATACAACTTACATAATAGAGTGTATAACTAATGCTTGCATTAGTTATACATGACATGAAAAAGTGTACCAAACATGGTACTACTAATACACACACCTAATGCATGCATTATATTTCCTAATACACTCTACCAAACGATCCCTAACTACCTTATATGTAATATAACGTTATGCACACGCTTTAAATTTAACCGTGGACTCTTTTATTAACGAAACAGTAAAAAGTAAAAAACATTTTCCACCATACAAAATTTTCTTTCATTTTCCACCTTTTTCTGCGCATTTATTTCACTCTCCTCCATAGCTACCTAACAATACACAAAACGAAAAATAAAAACTACGTAACAAAGAACAAAAAATTGATCAAATTTCTTAGGTCGATTCCTAAGAAATCCGATCATTCATATTAATTCACATTATATCATTTTTTTTTCCAAAAAAAAAGCAATAATTTAAAAATGGTTCGTGTAAGCAATTTCGTTATTTCACTTGTTAACGTATTAACCTTTATGGTTGCAATTATGGCCTTAGGATTTGGGCTTTGGTTTAAAGCTGATGAAGCTAAAAGCCTTTGCCAAAAATCATTATATATGCCTTTGTTAATTTTTGGGGGTTCACTTCTTGTGCTTTCATTATTGGGATTAATTGGATCTTGTTGCAGAGCTTCGTTTTTCTTGTGGGTTTATTTGTTTTTTCTGTTTATGTTCATCGTTGGGATGATTTGTTTATCGATTTTCACTATTTTGGTGACGAATAAAAGTGTGGCTAAAGCATTGTCTGGGAAAGGTGGAAATGATGCTAAATTTGGAGATTGGGGAAATTGGTTGGAGAAACATGTTGTGAATGATGAAAATTGGGATGAAATTAAGAGTTGTATGGCAACTTTCAAGTATTGTCAAATGATGCCTCGAGGAAAATCTGCTGATTTTTACAAATATAGCCTCCCAGCTGCTCAGGTTTTAATTTTTCACTTTCTTTATTTATGTTCAGTATTTATAACTTATGGGCTTTTTTTAGACCATGGTCCAAAGAGTTTTCTTTCTTTTAAACAAACTGAAAGTCTTATAAAAATACATTAGATCATAGTCTAAAATTTTATAGATGCGCAAACATTAGATTTTGTCTATAAGGTTGAAATATATACAAACAAACATTATATATGAGTCTAACCTTTTTTAGAACTATAATTTCTCAAGAGCTATATTTACACAACTTTTAGAAATAGGCCCAACATCAAAATTTATGAATCAATTGTTTGATGTGGCACTCCATATTCAACAAACATGTCACAGCTCAACCCGGTTTGATTTTGCCGTCACTAATTCTTTTTAATATTTGTTTTGGGTGTAGTCGAGTTGTTGCAAACCACCTACTTACTGTGGCTTTGAGTTCACAAACGCAACATTCTGGACGATGCCAAAAACAGGGCCAGCAGTGCCAGACAGTGACTGCAAAACTTGGAACAATGCACAAAATGAGCTCTGTTTCGACTGTCATTCATGCAAAGCATCATTCCTCGAAACCATTCAGAAAAATTGGAACAAAATGGCAATATTAAACTTTTGTGTATTCGTTTTTATTACCATTATTTACTCTATTGGTTGCTGTGCTTTGAGGAATAACAGATCAAAGGGATACAGACCATACGCATAATTTTATTTTTCAAAGTGATAAGAAGGAGCTTATTATTTGGTTTAAGGCTAATTAACCGTGACATTTAAACAATCTGTAAATTCCAATTTGTATTGATTTGTAAAATTTTAGTAATTTTATACAATCACCACTTTTGTACTGATATCAACTCTTCTCTCAAACAATAAATATTCCGTGCACAGGATTGTTACATTAGAATTTGATGTATTACTATTAGTCGAGATGATAGTTCAGATATAAAATTTAAAAAATCGAGATACTTTAATTTGTGTATGTGTTTGGTCCTTCACTAGAAAGTTATCAAAGTGTAACAAATGAGGCTTGAGCACATGACTTGATGTAAATCTTATTTTACCCTGATGGCTATTATTATTGGGAAGTGTTAAATGACTAGAAAATTTTATCCGAAAATTTAAAAAACTATAAAAAAAAATTGTTTTAAAACAAACTGATATTTTTTTCATTTTTTAGTTGAAAGATATTAAAGTTAAAGGGGTAAAAATGTTTAAAAAGGTAAAATAACATAGATAAAATATCATTCTGACCAAAATTTCTGGCCAAAAAGATTTTTCCAGTATTATTTTAAAATAAGAAAATCATGACTTGGGGCAGATTTAATGAAGAAGCAATTGGTTCATTCAAATTCAAGACCATTTTTTGTTGAGAAATCTACACAGATAAGATCACATACTTGATCACTTGATGTTATAAATGGTTTTATACCTATATTCAATTTGATTATGGAGTTATTATGCTAACGACTAGCATTTCATAATAGCAAGGTGTTCCCCTTTATTTAAATATCTATCAAGAAGAATGATCCAAGCTTTCAAACAGATGAAGATGCAAACTAAGGGATAAGTAGACAGAATTTTAAATAATCAAGCTGACACAAGAATTCTAGTTATATCCGTTTAGAGCCCATGAAGATTCTCCAATAACCTTTGCTTAATTAAATTTTGTATGTGTTAAAAAGTGACTAAATAAGTGCAACTAACAATTTTTTTCAATACCAATAAATGCAACTAACAAATTTTCAATATACCAATTAATAAGACATAATGTGGTAGAATTTCAAGTCCAAACTCATCATAAAATTATAATCCCAACTTTAATACTACCTCCATTTCATATTAATTGAATTATTGAGAAATTTTTTATTTTTCAAATTAACTTAATAGTTCAGTTTTCAAGACTTTATTTAGAGTGTTCTTCCAATTTTACCCTTCATTAGTTAGTATTGGAATTAGTGATTAATTAATATTTAGTTATTTTAATCATAAATTTGACAATAATTAATAAGGGTAAAAATGGAAAACTATGTTCAATTTATGTCTTAATCTACTTTTCTTCAAAGGTGTGAAACACCTCAAAAATTCAATTAATATGGAATGGAGGTAGTACTCCCTTTGTCTCAATTTATGTGACACATTTCGCTTTTTGAGAGTCAAACAATTTAAGTTTGACCGAGAATTTGCTCATGAAATCTTCAAATTATTTAAAATGAAACTCGAAATTCAAAATATGTCATATAAATTGGAATAGAGAGAGTAATATTAAAAAGATGTCCATTACTATATTCTCGCAATTTCACTTTGACTAAGACGTGAGGCACGATAAAAGACAAAAAATAAATGATTTAAAAGCGTCATTTTATCTAACTATTAATTTTAAAAAATAGCAGAATCATTGTTTAGATGGACAATTTTGTCACTACATAGCTACTGGTAACTCAGCATCTGTAAGCCATTATTTGTAGTGTTAATTAGATGGCCACTATTTTGTCACTATATGCTATATTCAATTAATGTAATCATTGATTGCTTAATGTCAATGTGATTATTATTGTCACATCTTTATCAATATCAATGGCATGAACGGCTCATGATGTATTACCAGACATCAAATTATGTTGGTATAATGTACTATTAACAATTAAAATTTAAAGTCAAAGATCAAGTAAAATAAAACGGACAAAGATTAAGTAATATAAAACGGATGATGTATTTTACTACAATATAAATGCTTTGTCCATTTGTAAGTTGAATCTGTGTTTCCACTCATCTACATCTTGAATCTGTTGATGTTAAAGCAAAACATTCTGATTGTTCAATCTGACTATAAATCACCTCATAAAAAGTTAGAATAAAAAAATTAAATTTAAAAATATGATAGTTTTATGGCAAAAACTAAAAGTATATATGCTAGGATAAAAGAGTTGGTAAAAATCTTGTCTATGTTAGTAACTAGTAAGCTTGGCAAAAGGAATAATACTAGGAGATGCCTAAAAGTGTTTGTATAGATTCTCTAGTGATTTTGGTACTTGACAACTATGTTTGCCTCTACCTACAATGCCTAAAGAATATGTTTTCCACTTTCCCTTTTGACTAACTTTGCTATAGTGTAAAGTGAATTAGATTTGTATATAAAAGAGGATAACTACAAGGTCGCAGGTTCATAAGGGATAATTACAATAGAATAGAGAGTAATTAACTTATTAATTAATACAATAATCAAACATGAAATACAATAATCTTACGATGTATCCCAATATTATCATTATATCCTTCATATCCCAAAATTATTACTACTATATTTTATCTTTCCAACCAAATGACCTCATTTTCGACTCATAAACATAGATGATACAAAATTGTTGTACCCAAAAGTGTAAGATTTAGGACTCCAAACAACTAGGATAATCATTGCAAGTCACAGCAGTCGATACAAGTAAATGGGGATCAAATAAGGAAAACTCTAATTCTACCGTTATCCCGTGAAATCCCTACTTGGTGTCTTGTAAGGATAGAGAGTGCACAAACCTGGCGTAAAACTCTACCAAAACAACAAAGAAAAATCCCATATCAATAGGAACTAAAGGGGTATCTTATCAATTTATGCTAGTTAATGTGAAGCAGTGTTATAGCAGAGTACAAATTAAGCTATTGTAATCACCCAGCACAAAGCATCAGATTCACAAAAAAAAAAAAAAAAAAAAACCGACAGTAATACTTCAAAGTTTTGACAAAAAAAATAATTTTGGCTAGGGAAAGATAAATAGACCAATTAGTAAGGGTTAAGCACTGGATGCAGAGGTTTATCGACCAGTTCCTTTTGCTGTATTTTTGCATATATATTCAGCTTTCAGGGAACAGATCGATGAACCGCTGCCTCCAGTGTCTTCAACCAACTAAACAAATACAGAGTGCGTCAAAATACTCAAACGATATCCAGAGGCGAATGCATAGATTTATCTGAATCCAGTATTTTCAATACAGAGTATAAATCTATATATAAAATTCAAACAGAGAGTGGGTCTAAACATATATCATCACGGATCTGATTTCCACAAATGCAAATTATAATCTGCCGGACATTGCACAGAAATCATAAACACAGATCTCGACAAACTAAAAAAAAAAAGAAGTTTGAAGATATGTGATATAGTACTTGCAAATAAAATTAGATAAAGTAAAATCTAACAAGAAATTTTTGAAAGATGATATGAGAGAGGACATAATAGATGAAGTGTGACCTCTCCGTTTGATACTGTGGGTATATTCTTGAGAGAGCCGCAGTCGTCTAAATATAGACAAACCTAAGGGGACTTTAGGTTTGCATTATTAATTTACTTATTTAGCCTTCAATACCAAAAGATAACACTCTCTCTATCTCTAATTACTTGTCCATATTTTCTATTTTAGTTGTCCCTAATTACTTGTTTTCTTTTAATTAGCACGCCTATTAAGAAAATAATTATTGACATAGTGAATTTACCATTTTACCCCTATTAATTATGAAGTTGATGGATTAAAAATTTAAGATTTTCAAGAAATTGTACCTTTTTCAAAGTAATTAATTGAGGGTATAATAGGTAAAATTATTTTGTCCTTTCTTGATTTGTCAAAATGGACAAGTAATTAGGGACAACTATAAAAGAAAAAGTGGACAAGTAATTAGGGACAACTATAAAAGGAAAAGTGGACAAGTAATTAGGGACATAGGAAGTACTTGTCCATTTTGACAAATCAAGAAATTACAAAAAAAATAATCTATTATACCTTCAATTAATTACTTTGAAAATGGTAGAACTAGTCTTTAATTCATCAATTTCATAATTAATAAGGATAAAATGGTAAACTCACTATATCAATTATTGTTTTCTTAATATGTGTATCAATTCAAAAGTTGACAAGTAATTAGGGATAGAGGGTGTATTAGGATAAGTTGACCAGGATGAAATCAAATTTAGGTTACATTAATAATTTACTTATTTAGCCCTCAATAGCAAAAGGTAATTTTAGGATAGTTTAACTGAGATAAAATCATGATATGAAATCATATAGATAAACTTGCGGGGACTTCGGGTTACATTACTAATTTTCTTATTTAGCACTCAATACCAAAAGGTAATTTTAGGTTAGTTTGACCGAAATAAAATCATGATATGAAATCATATAGACAAACCTGCGGGCTGCGGTGACTTTAGGTTACATTAATAATTTACTTATTTAGCCTTCAATATCAAAAGATAATTTTAGGATAGTTTGACCGAGATAAAATCATATAGACAAACCTGCGGCAACTTTAGGTTACATTACTAATTTATTTATTTAGCTCTTAATACCAAAAGGTAATTTTAGGATAGTTTGACCGAGATGAAATGAGATTTAATGATTTAGCTCTCAATACCAAAAGGTAATTTTAGGATTGTTTGATCGAACGAAATCATATGAGATGAAATTAAAGTTTTGTTGGGACATATAATTTGAATTTTAAAGTATATGTTTTGTTCATAAACATAAAATCCTCATAAGAAAATTATTTTGTGCCTAATTCTTTATATAATTTTACCAAATAAGCAAAAATTTGTATCAAAAGTATAATACACTATAAGAAAGTTATTATATACAATATTTATTGATTGAACTTTAGTTCAATACAAAAAAAAAATTGAACATGAGTTACAGTGTTCTATGTTTGTTAAGGTGTTGTCAATGTTATTTGTAACTATATCATCATATTCATATTACGTGAATATTTCATCATATTCATATTACGTGAATATTTCATCATATTCATATTACGTGAATATTTCATTGTAGGTCATGTATTGAGGTTGGAAATGTTATGAGTGTTATTCACAGGATTTGTATGGAAGAGTAACTAGGTCAAACGGCGTTCTGCTGAATTTTTATAACAATGCAAATAGAATAAAGAGATATGGTATAAGTACTCAAACAGTGATCAAAATCTCAGATACATATTTTAACTAAATTAAGGTCTTATTACCTCTTCAAACTCATTTTTTTGTAATTTTGAACACCTTTTTGACTTATGTGGCATTCAAACATCTCCCATGAGCCTCAACTATGTGGAGTCACGGAATGTGCCACGTAAGACAAAAAGTGGACAAAATTACCAAAAAAATGAATCTGATGGGGTAATAGGACCTTAGTTTAGTTAATATGTGTCTCTGGAATTTCAGTCATAGTCTAGGGGGATACTTGTGTCTTATCCCTAGAATAATAAATATGAAGTGATTATTGGATTGTTTAATGTCGTTTTGAAGACGGCGAAAGTGTCTTAAGAATGAAGGTGGAGTACCATGAACAATTATACAAGAACAAATGTGGCATTTAAATTGCAATAATTATAAGGGGTATCGAGCTACTAAGCCAAATATGAACGTTTGAGAGACGATGATTGAGATGAGAGTGAGATGGGACATGGGTATTTTTTGAGAATCAGTTCTGATTCATGCTACGATGCTTAGTTGCGTAAGTCATTCACCTTGTGAGGAGACTGCTGAAGCAGTATAAGGAGAATAAGAACTTACACATATTTTTATCAACTTAGAAAAGGCTTACGATAAAGTGTTAAGAAATATTTTACAAATTTGGAGGCTAAATGTGTATGTGTAGCATACATAACGATAATAAAAAACATGAACAATGTAGCCAAGATCGGGATAATAATGATGAGAGGCGACTTAGAGACCTTTCCAATCTGCAACGGGGTTGTATCAAGAATTGTATGCCTTTTCTTTGAATCTCGCTATGCCATCTTAAGGTGATTGCTAAATGGACGAATCTTATCAACATTTGATCGAACTGCTGAATATTTTTTTTGGGAGCTAATTATCATAAAACATTATATCGTTAAGTTCACGAGTATGAGATAAACAGACTATATCCACTAACATCTACCGCAAGGTTAAACCACTTGTCTCTCAAGTCCCCGACTAATTTCGTCATAATGGTCAAAAATCAACAATAACCCCTTTTGAACATAACTAAAAACTTTCATTGTACTTTCTCTTCAACTATGAGCCTATTGTTATTTTCCTTGGTAATATATACATTGACTCGATAAATAAAAAAAATGCATTACTGTATGCTATTTATAGATGGCATAGTTCTGATTGATGCTCAAAGACTTATTCGGTCTTTTCCTCAAAGACGGATACGATTGAATTAGCTTTGGACTACGAGAGAGCTAGATAGCAGGGATGAAAGGTTTGTGAGGAAGAATCAATGGCCAATGGTTCTACAACCGCAACAACATGCCTGTCTAAAGACTTAGTGATAGCTCTTAGGTTCTCTGTCAGTATAATGATTCGCGTCGTTTCAGTCGTCGTGATCGACGGCGAGCCATGCTTCCTTGAAATTTGCCAGAATTGTCATCACCAGAGACTCACGACATAGTTAATGTTAAGCTGGAGGTTTGAGACAAACCTTGGAGTCTAAAGGATTCAAGTTAAGTAGGACCACGACAAAAATAGTTGGAGTATAAATTCAATGATGTAACACATAAAGTTGGCGTGAGTGTGAGACTCGATACACATGTCATCCAAAAGAAAGGTAAATTCAAATATTTTGGGTCTATTATCCAAGTGAATAAAAAAATTGACGAGGATGTGTCACACTACATTAGTGAATAACGGATGAAATTAAGGGTTGTAATCCGAGTCTTGTGTGTGATAAGAAGGTGTCAACAAAACTTAAAGTTAACTTTTACTTAATGATGTTTAGACCAACTATATCGTATGTGTAAAGTATTGACCACTCAAAAACTCTTACCCCAAAAACTGAGAAGCTACGGAAATGAAAATACTTAGATAAACGTGTAAATAATTTGCATACACCTATTCTTTTCGGACCTACTTTGTGCCTTTGTGGGATTATAATTGATATATTGTTATTATAAGCTAATTCAAAAATAAAATTTTGTATAATTAACTTATTTTTAATTTATTTGAAATTAGTCTTTGACAAATTTTTGAAATTCGTGCACAATCCCCCCTCCACGGGTGGCCTCAATTAACAGATCCATTAGAATCGGTAATCTCCCCTCCACTCCTTTCGCTTCCATTTGCAATTCACCAAAATTACATCATCCCCTACCAATTCTAGGACTATATATTATATTATTATTTCATGTCTTCTCACACCTTCCCACACCTTCACTACTTCTACGTGCAACCCACCCCTCGATTACCATTCACAACCCCTTGCATCGTTAGCCACACGTCATCACTCGCGCGTCGAGATCCCTTTGTTCAACGCGCTTTGCAGAAAATTTGCCCTAGACCACTTCCCCTCTCTATATCCACCATGAACAACCACCGTCAGCCACTCCGATCACGGCTGAATTGCCATTAGTTTTTTGTAGTAATTCCGATCTCATCTCTTCAATCAGCCAGATTCTCGATTTTCTCTTCGTCAGGTAAGTTTAATTTTGTTTATTTGATCTTCGCATCTGTAGATCTTTTTCCTTTTTGTTTTTTGAAGGATTTTGTTAGTTTTGATTTTTTTGAAGCTGTAGATCTTTGTTTTATATGCTCATATGAGTTTGTGATTGTTGAATTTGGATTCTGGATTTTTTATTTGGTTTTTTGAAGGGCTAAAAAATGGAACCTATGGATATCGTTGGTAAAACAAAGGAAGACGCTTCACTTCCAAAAGGTTTCTTCTTATCTTCCCTCGTTTTACTTTATTCGATGTTTTGTTGCAGTTCGTGTACAGATTAAATTGTAGTTTTCTCTGGTTGCAATTTTTTTTGTTCCTCTTGTTACTCCTTTCATGTTTGGTTGACCTAACTGCGATATTTTTGAGTGGATGAACACACAGTGAGTGATTGAAGTAATGAAAGTATTAATTTGTAGCCAGCATATATATATATATATATATATTTGATTACTGTTACTTGGATTGCTTTGGACCAAATTGCACGAGTTTCTCATGTTATTTGGTGAGGAAAGTTTTATAATAGCTTAACTTATGACTGTCCTGTCTAAAATATTGGAGCTTTTGTGAGATATTAGCTAGGACAAGGTGTGTTAATCACCATCCTGATGTGGCTTCATCTGCAGGGTGCAGTTTGGGGTTTTTGATCCTTTTAACTCGTTGGTTATCCAAAAGACAACGTAGTTGGCTGGGTGGTCAGCAAAAGATGTAGCATTTTGGTGTCGGTGTTGAGTTTTAAATTGAAAATAGGGTTGTGCCCAACCTCTTAAATTCTAAAATCAGTTCATGCTAGCTAATAGCTTGATTCTTTGTGCTGTCTAAAGGACTACTAGTTGGCTGGGTGGTCAGGAAAAGATTTAGCATTTTGGTCTCAGTGTTGAGTTTTATGTTGAAAATAGGGTTGTGCCCAACCTCTTAAATCTTAAATCAGTTCCTGCTAGCTAATAGCTTGATTCTTTGTGCTGTCTAAAGCTCTTTGATTTGGTTCTACCTTGACATGGTAAGTAGGATGTTTATGTGAAGTTTCTTAAGTTCCCATTGCTTTATGTGTCGATAGCCAGAGTAAAGTCAATCTTTCTCATAAGCTGAGTAATGAAGTAAGGCAGCTATCATTGTGTTACTTTTGTGAAAACATCGTTGACCCTGTGTTAAAATGATTCACTTGTGAACAATGGTATTGAAACTTTGGCTACCGCATTTAAATTTTGTAAATTTGATATTTGATATTAATGACTTAGTTTGGTTAATGGCTTGCTTTTCCTTGGCTATACTAACCATTGCATCTCTTCTCAGCAACTATGACAAAAATTATCAAAGAAATGTTGCCCCCAGATGTTCGTGTTGCCCGAGATACTCAAGATCTTTTGATTGAATGTTGTGTAGGTGAGTTGATTTTAATTTTTCTAGTTTAATTCTTTATGTTCAGCTTAGTTATCACGATAACTATGATTGTTGTTTACTACTGTTTGTTAATGACCACAACTCTGCTTCTCTCTGATTTTAATGGGAACTTTTATCAAGCTGATTGTCTTTTGTAATGATGATGTTCGAGCCAACTTGCAAATTGGAAGAAATCACCTAGTATTAGTTGCCTCCGCTGGGATTTGAACTTGGGACCTCATGATTTTCTTCTCGCTTTATTTATCACTAGGCCACACTTATGGACCAGTTGATTTTGATGGGAATATGTTGGTGTATAATCTGTTTCACATGGGAAGTTAGAGGATTGAAGGGGAAGTGTGCCTTAAAGGCCTCTTACCCTTCAAATTCTAGTCTGACCAGACATAGCAAGAAGAGTATGATAGAAGTGCATGGTAGTGACTACTGAGCACGGTTTAAAACATCAAGTAGGTCACCGTGGACACTTCTAAAGGAATTTGAAGTCCTAATTTTTGACAGATCATGTGTTTTATTCTAAGATGATACATACAACTCAAACAGATCAATGATGGAATCCAGGCAGAGGCAAAAAGGATAGGTGATTCTCCCAATTGTCATGAGTTGTGGTTCAAAATATACCTGGAACTTGCAGTAGTGTTAAGGATGCAAGTACCTGGTGAAATATTTTTGGTGCTGAACTGCTATGTTCTGGCTGGTGATGTGTCTTTTGTTATTTGAACATGGTTAAACAATTCCCCCCCTGTTCTCCCTCTATGGATGATTGGATATCACCTTTTAATTATATTAAGTAGATAATAAATCTGCTTCTATTAGTACTTGCATTAACTTCAGATTATTATTTAATTACATAAAGTCGTTTCCCTCTTTCTCATTAGCAAAGTATGTGTGACTTTTTCTATGTTGTGCAGAGTTCATTAATCTTATCTCATCGGAATCCAATGAAGTTTGTAATAGAGAAGAGAAACGAACAATCGCACCCGAACATGTACTCAAGGCTTTACAGGTGCTTGTCCTGACCCTGTAGTTCTGCTTCTATAGTTCTATGTGTATCTGCTTCAAGTTTCAAGTTAGTTTGGTTTTCCAATTCTCTGCTGGCACTTTTTACTGTATGATTTATCAGTTTACTCCAAGACGAGAAAGGTCAGTTCACACCTAGTTTTCCTCTAAGCTAAAGTTATGTGAATAAGGATGACAAACTATTTGCTTCTTGACTTTGGAGTCTGTTTCTTATGCCCTAGAAGTGATATCAGGTGTTATCAATGACCAATGCAAATACTATTCATGATTTTAACTGATGTCTGCTTAATGTATGAATCGAGTTTTCTCTCTGGGTCTCAAGACTAAATTCACCACAGAAATTAATGGAACCAGTTTTAATCTATGGTGTAATAGGTACATTTTATTTTCATCACTGACCATCCAGAAATCTTTTATTTGTACCTTAAAAAATACCAGCGAGGAATTTGAATCATGTAGTGTCCTTTCCATGTTAACCTATTGATATAATTTGCTAGTGAATTTTATGATAACCTTTCGTTGACTTGGGAATGAAAAATAAAGAGATGATGTAGTAATCAGAATTTGCTTGTATTGTGTTTGCCAGTGGCAGCTTATATTAAGTGATGATCTCTCAGGTTCTTGGTTTTGGGGAATATATTGAAGAAGTATATGCTGCATATGAACAACACAAGCTAGAGACCATGGTAAGTTCTTTTTCCTCTGTTGTTTTACTTTAGTTTTGACATATGGATGACCTGTTATTGCAGCTTCGCAGTTGAATAGCTGTGTCATCTATTGCGCTACCATCTCTTTCTATTTTTCATAAAGGTTTCATCTCATCGGTTTCTTTTCATTCGTCGTTTTTCCCCCTAGTCAGTCTTTCCTCCCCTTGACTCCACAACATGTAGCTAAACCATCTGAAGTGATTTCAAAGTGCAGTAGTTTTTGTCATTTGTATTGCCTCATGATGTATTCTTCTACCATAGGACACTGTGAGAGCTGGAAAGTGCAGTAATGGAGCTGAAATGACTGAAGAAGAAGCATTAGCTGAGCAACAGAGGATGTTTGCTGAGGCGCGTGCAAGGATGAATGGTGGTGTTACAGGTCCCCCCAAGCAGCAAGATTCAGAAGCAGAGCAAACCTTGAATAGCTAACTTTACTTTTTCGTTGTTGTGTAGGAAAAAAAGCATCTTTAGTCTGTTTTAGTAGGCAGGACCTCTCTTCTATTGTGTACAAAAAGGCTCCTGGCGCATGTGTCCGCTTGTGAGGGCTCTAGTTCAGTTTGTACTCAGATGCATTATGTTCATATATCCTGTAAATTAGTAAGAATTTGCTTCAGATTGTCCCCTAAAGTTTCTTGTCAGTTTCTGTCAAAAAGGCGTCTTTGTCACTGAATTGGCCATTAGCTCACGCGTTTGGCCGACTTCTCAGCCTCCACTTTGAATGTGCCTCTTTCGAATTTGCCCTAATAAAAAATTGTCTTAACGCTGAAAGTTGAAACCACTGAGGAAAAAATTGTACTTCCACCCAAATAAAAAATTGTCACAAACTGAACTAGTGGGAAAGAATGATGACTGTGATGGTCTCGATACAATTAGGGTCGTTTGGTATAGGATAAGGATAACAATTTGGAGATAGGATTTGAGATTAACTTTATCTCGTATTTGATTTGAGGTATTCAAAAGGAGTTTGGACCTGATCTTAGATGTGTATTAAGGTAGAAGGTTAGTAAGCAATGGAGTGTTGTCTTGTTTTTCAAGGGTTAAGGTGTGACGTACTAGCTGTAATACTGTAGTTTTTGTCCGTGATATTGGACAGTTTGTTGTTTATTGTGTTCCGACTGTTGTTCTTGTTCCCTTCTCGTAAGATTTGCACTGCTTCCCTTGTCCGTGATATTGGACAGTTTGTTGTTTATTGTGTTCCTATTGTTGCATTATTTTGTTGTTCTTGTTCCTTTCTCGTAGGATTTGCACTGCTTCCCTTGTTAGTTTGAATTTTCTACAATTGAGCCAAGGGTCTCTCGGAAATGACCTCTTTACCTCCACAAGGTAGTGGTGAGGTCTACGTACACTCTACCCTCCCTAAATCCCACTTATGAAATTCTAGTGGATATATTAAAATGATGGGATTATTATCCCATATAGAAGATGATATATCCTTGCTTATCCCATCGTACCAAACGACCTGTTAGTTCTCAATAGCTACAACTCTAGGGGTCATTATAAGTTGCCTAAATGGGCATTCCTTGTTTACTTGGATCCACCAGATCATCACTATTTGTTGCTAGTGCAATTCCTTTTTTTCCCTTTCCGGAAATTTGAACATAAAAATGGCTCCTCTGCATCCTTTAGGCCCACAATCACTTTTTTCATTTGTGGCTTTGTTGTTTATTGCAAATAATTGTGTCTTCAGTAGAGAATCTAAGTGATTGCTGAGCTAAGCCCAACATCATCACTGGATCTTGTCCTTTGGGTATAATTTGCAGTGTTATCAGAAAAAAAACATCATACAGAAGGTTATGTTGGGGGATGTCTACTGTAATAAATAGCAATGGTACTTTGGTTCTCAGTTACTTTGTGACCACACCTCCCTTTATTCGTCTATGTTTTGGTTGAAGACAAGAAATAGACAGTCAAGCCACTCTTTTTCAAGAAAGTGAAATAACACTATACTCTGTTTCACTTAGATTCCTTTAATTCAAAATATTATTCCCTCGTTTTAATTTGTTTATCTTGTGAGAATGTCTCTTTTCACATGACATGTTTAACACCACACAAGATTAAATAATGTTTTGGTACATTCTATATAGCAAGATTCAAAAGTTCTCCTTACTTTTTTAAATTTCATTTCAAGTCAAAATCAGACAAACAAATTGAAACGGAAAGAGTATTCTGTTTCTGGGGTAATTCCTTACCTCAAACCTGTCCTTTTCCTGTATGTCACTGCCAATTCCCATGACAGTTTGTGGGGTAGCATATGTTATCTCTTTTTTTTTTCAGATTCTTATACCCTGACTATGTACTAGAAGCAAAACAAATTAAGAAACCAAAAAAGAAAATAAATCATTTTCCTAGCCAACAACACTTTAAAGGTGCAGCCTACTTTCTCAAATGAAGACAATCATGGCAAAGAGTTCCCAAGATTTGTCCTGTAAGAAACAGTTCAACTGGACAACTAAAGTCAGCAATGAAGAACAACAACACAAAGTAGTTGAAGAAGATACATCTCTTAAAATCTCATCAAACACAAACAACACGAAAGATGGAAAAACAGTCACTCCTTTGAAACTCCCACAAGTGTCAATATCCAAATCTCCTTCCTTAAACACTATCCATGAAGAGAAGAGAGACGACGCGAAGTTAATTCAAGAATCAGAAACATCAGCTTCAGCATCTGCATCAACAAGGAGGAAAGCATTAGTAGCCAAGCTGAAATCAGTACTAACATCACTTGGTAAAAACAGAGGAAATTTCCAACAAGGCTTAGGAACCAAAGTTGTGGGTACACTTTTCGGGCACAAAAACGGGCATGTACATTTTGCATTTCAGAAAGATGCCAATTCACAACCAGCTTTCTTGGTAGAACTCGCGACTCCCATAAGTGGACTAGTCCATGAAATGTCATCGGGGTTGGTTAGGATTGCATTGGAATGTGATAAGACAGACGAGAAGAAATCAACTAGGCTCATAGATGAGCCTTTATGGAGGACTTATTGTAATGGAAAGAAATGTGGTTTTGCAACAACAAGGGAATGTGGTCCAAAGGAATTACAGATTCTGAAAGCTGTGGAGCCTATCTCTATGGGTGTTGGTGTTTTGCCGCGGAATGAAGAAGAGAGCGATGAATGTGATTCAGGGGATGTGATGTACATGAGGGCTAAATTTGAAAGAGTTGTGGGGTCTAGAGATTCAGAGGCATTCTACATGATGAATCCTGATTGTGATGGAGCTGCTGAACTTAGTATTTACTTGCTCCGAGTCTAGTTAAGTAGACTCAGACATGATTCATATAGCCGACTCCAACTTGTCTGGGATTGACACGTATGTTTCTTGATATAGTCATGTTATGTCTTTACTTTCTGTTTTCGGTTTTCAGAAGAAAATCCGGTAGGAGATTGGAAACTGGTTGATGTGTTTCTTTAGTTTTTTCTTTCTTGGTGAAATGGGAGATATATATTACTGATATAACCAAATTATACTTGCAGTTTCACTTGTTCATTGTGTTTGTATTCTTAATTCTAAGTTGATGTCAGTGTTCTTGGTTTCATGAACTTGTATATTCACCAATTTTGAAATTATCTTCCCAAGTTTGTGGATTGTGGCAAGTCCTTTGCAGCACAATCCGATCATTAGTCGAAAATGTTGTTTTCGTGGAAATGATCTCTTATGACCACTTACCAATTGGATTGATGAAAATGTCATTTTTCAGTTCTGTTATGTGTAAAAATGAAGATCTTTTGTTAAAAAACATAAAATTAAAAACAAGTTTGTCAAGGGCTACGAAACTAAATCTCCCCATGTTTTTTGTCACTACACACCATAAGAATTGATGAATGTTTCGAACAACTTGGTAATATTATGACAATATTTGTATCGGTAGAGGTCATTGGTAGATACCTGATGGAATAGTTGAGATCGAAAAACTGCCCTTATAAGAAAAGAAAAGAAAAAGGTGTGGGATGTGTGGGGGCAGATCTAGAGGCCCATTTATAGGTTTTACCTGAACCCAACCATGAAATCAATTATAATTGCAATATTTAAAATCAGTGTCGCCAGCCATAACCTATAAACTTCAAATTCTGAATCCGCATTTGTGTGAAAAAGTGCAATATGGGGCAACGTTTTTCCTTTTGTAGATGTGAACCATGGTCATGTTTAAAACATCCAAATAGATAATGCTTGATGCTTTTCTTTTTACTTCTTTTCTTGACTGCTTTCCTCTAATTTTGAAAGATTTGCCACCTACTTTTTTCTGGCATCTCATTTAAAGTGTCTAATTGTCACATGTTTTGGTGCGTAATTTTGGTCTGCGCTTTATCAAAGTAAACATGAAAATCCCAAGAAATTAAACTATTATAGCTTAATCACACAAGTCCATCAAAAGCAGCGCCAAGTCGCCAACCAAAGATTTCTTTGCCAGACATACATCTTACTCAACTGCAGAATTTTCCGAGGTGTTTGATCATGAATTTTTTTCCACTTTTTTCGGTGTAGAATCCCCGGAAAACACATTTGACCCTAAAATTTCAGAATACCGAATTTTCAAGAATTTGAAAAAAAATAACAAATAGATGTTTTCACCTTCTTTTTTTTAAGTGTAAAGTATTCACAAAAAGTCAAAAACAACTCAAGTTTGTATTCATAGACAAACATTACTCTACTCCAATTTTCAAATATCATTTTAAGATCAAACATGGCCAAACGTGTAAAGATGGATCTTAGGCCTAGCTCAACCTCAAAAGTTAGCTCATGAGGGGAAAATTGTCCAAGTTCATATAAGGAGACCAAATTTCTACCCCTTTTCCAATGTGAGAATTCTTAAAACTCCCCCATACGCCCATATCTCGTTAACTGGAATGTGGACGGGTCTAACATCGGTGAAAAAAGAATTGAAATGTGTTGGCTCTGATACCATGCAAAGATGAATCTTGGGTCTTACTCAATCCTAAAAGCTAACTCATGAGAGGAGGATTGTCCAAGGTCATATAAAGAGACCAAATTCCCATCCCTTTTCCGATGTGGAAATTCTTAACAAAATGCCCACTTACTTTCTCTTTTACAAGAAGAAATTATAAATTACAAATTTCTGGATCTACTACTGTCTACTGAAGAAACGAAAAATAAGTCACAACAACAACAATTCACCCAATGGCCAAGATAATCTCACAAGTAGTTGGGTTTAGGGAGGGTGGTGCGTACACAGTTTACCCCAATTCAAAGAAAAGTTGTTTAGCTATATGCCATCATTCCCTCTCCAATTTCAAGGCTTTCTCAATTCTTTTGTTTATCTTGGCTTTCCCTTTTTCTTAAAGCCTAAAAAGAAAGGTTAAAGCTTTAGGGTCCATCTTAGTGTAAGTGGCATTGATTACGACTAAAAACAAATTAAAGAGATTATCATATTAAGATTACATCCATGGTGTTTTTGATGTTTTCTTTTGATCATTCTGTTATCATTACTCAAAGATTCTTTAATTATTTGAGGCAGATAAAGCTTAGCCTTTTTTGCTTTATTTATTTAAAGCATGTTTAGAGTGGTCATTTCGAATTTGTTTTGGGTGTAATTGGATGAATTAAGTGTTTATAACACGTAGGCTCATCAGAACTGCTCTGATTTTCCTGATTCCAGAGAAGTTTCAGTTTCTTCGTCTTGAAATCCTAGATTCGTCTTATTAAAGCCCAAAAGACAAATTCCATCTCATTCATTCATACTAGAATAGGCAAGAAATAACCAAATTCGATCTCATTGAATGGGACATGAAATTTATTTATAAAAATACGATCCATGGAAGAGACATAAGTATTATTCTTGCAACATAACAAAATGTAAAACGACTAACAACATGTCCTGAATGCCCCAAAGAAGCTATAATATGGTGGGAATTCTGACTCAAATATTTGTTTTTTAAATTAGAGTCTGAATCTTTACTATCTACTCTGCTTTCTTGTTCACATTGTTGTACTCCTTCTGGAACATGACTTGTTGACGTTAACTCGAGAGACAAGCAGAGTTTCACATTACCTGAAGCTCGAAAACGACTCCTTAATTTTGTATAAAACCTTTGTGAAAATTCAAGTTTCCCTGTGAAATCATTTCCATCCAAGTATAGAGCATTAATAGTTGGTATTTTCTCGAATTTTGACGGAATAATTCCCGAAAGAATGTTATTACTGAGGCTGAGGAATCTCAGTTTCTTCATTTCTGTCATGGAATTTGGTATGTTCCCTTTCAATCCCATGTTTGAAAGATCCAACATTTCCAAGTTTTTCAGGTTTCCCCATTGAATTCTTGTAACATAATCGCATATAGGATTGTCAGACAACACAAGTTCTTCTAAGGAATCCATTTCTTGAAATGTCTCTGGCAAACCATCAGAGAAATTGTTGTGGCTGAGATCAAGTAGTGTTAGACTCTTTAGTCCTCCAATTTCTCGAGGCAATTTTCCATCTAATCGATTGTTGCTCAAGTCGAGCTTTATGAGCAAAGATAAATCACCAATAGTCACAGGTAATGCACCAGATAGAAAATTCCTGCTTGTGTCAAGTATCAAAAGATTTGTCAATCTTCCTAGACTAGTTGGAATAGGACCAATAAAATTGTTGCCTGCCAGAACGAGGCGCTTTAGTTTAGTTAAATTGCCTAAAGCTTCTGGTATTTCTCCTTTTAGTCCATTTTCCAGCAGTACTAAAGATTGAAGATTCTTAAGGTAGCCAAAACTTGTGGGAATAGTCCCAATAAGACCCGGATTTGATCGGAACTCTAACGATTCAAGGCTATTCGCAAGACTATCCCAATTTGATATGGGAATTGATTTGTGCTGATCTGAGAGGAAGCAATTTGAGAAGGAAAGTCTTTTTAGATGCTTGAGGTTAAACAAGTGTTCTGTGAACTCTGCAGCTTGGGAGCAACGAAGGGAATTGTCATATAGGTCTCCAATAGTTAAATCCGTTACGTGCCACAAGCCATTGGAGAAATCACATGATACTCCCTGTGAATTATAGTAAAAATAAGAGTTCACAGAGTTGATTAAAGTGTTAAGACAAGAGTTTATGTTACGGTGTAAAGAATTTTTACACTGTTACGTCAAGTTAACATACAAGAACGATTTCAATGCATATAACTACTTGGTTTTAGGAATGAATTACATCAAGATAAAGCCTAAATCACTATAAGAAAGTGATAAATATTGCAAATTACCAATATGATACTAACATGTTTACTAGTACTACCAGAAAAGGTGTGTTAGAAATTGGGAAGTTCCTTACAAGTAATGTCTCTCTTACAACACTGTTTGCAAATCCAGAACAGAAAAAGTAAGAATTTGAGAAAGTCTTGTCACTTTAACTAACAATCATTGAGAGGACAGCTTGATCTGTTCGGAGTCCCACATCGGATATGAGATGTGTAATTGGTCTACTATAAGGTCTTGAATAATCCTCACTCTATGAGATAATTTTTATGGTTGAGGTAGGCCAAGATCCATTTTTTTTTTTATCATGTTACCAAAGTTTGCTCATCCGAATTCTTTGTTCACCTATGTGGTGCTTCCATATTATAATATTGTCCACAAGACAAGAGTCGGATTTAGGATGGGTAATTGATCTCAAATGTCTTGAACAATCCTCATCCTAATTCCCATGAGTTAGTTTATGCGGTTGAGTTAGGCCCAAAATCCATTTTTTTATATTAAAAAAAAAAATCCTTTGACGGAAGAATTGATGGAAAGAAAAATCCATGCATGGCTTTGTGACATTACTGTTTTCTTGATTTTGAATTACAGCAAGAAAAGTCAATAATGGTAAAAAAACATAGACTAGAATCAACTAGCAAATTATGAAATCATATACTCCGTTCATTGCTTTTCTTTTCTTTTTTTTTTAGAGTAACTTTGACTAACTTCATCATACTAATATGCAAAAAAATTATAATTTATAGTACTTTTCATATCGTTTTTAAATATCTAAATTTATAGTTTAAAATATCAAATTAATATAATTTAATTTACTTTCGAAAAATGCAACATAACAATTAAAAAGAAACATGGAGAGAAAAAGATTAGTACCTCAATTGTTGTCCAGCCACAAGGATCAGGATAAAGAAATGAACCATTCCACCCATTTCCAACAAAACCTTGAATAGCAGAGTACAATGCCTCTTTCTCATGTTTCTCCATTGGAGATATAGAAGCATCTGCTACACCTTTGTACATAACAATATACACCCCAACAAGAGCAAGCTGAAGTAACATAATGTGAAAAAAATTTGGTAAACAAGAAACAGAAGAGTGCAATTCCAAATTTTGAAAGAAAAACTTATAATTAATTGTGGACTTTGATGAAAGACATACAGAAAATAAAGAAGAGAGTAAAAAGAAAATTGTTCAATTTGGGAATCTCTGAAAATGGTATAATAAATATAAGGAGAGAATGAAGCACAGAGGATATGAATTTTTTTTATTTTTTTTTGCTTTATTTATTGCTACAGCAATAAAGCAGAGTGAAAAAAAAGTTGTAGAATAACAACAAAAGACAGAGGATCTACAAAAAGTTGCAGCCAAGTACAATAAGAAATGTGGCTCGAGGCTAAAAAGGCATAGATGGGTAATAATCACAGTGGTAATTAAGAACTATAATAGCAGAGCTACCAGTCAGTAGTGAAAACGAGATATGAACAAATTAAGGAGCTTTCTTTTAATGGTCGAGAATGTTAGGATCAAATGCTTACAATCATGCCGTGTTCTGCATATAATGTTTAACTAACTATAGTAAAAATAATTTTTAGCGATGATAAATGTGTTTATTAATAAATAATATTAAAGTCTTACTGATATTAGTTAATTGTCATTAGATCTGCTATAGGATCTAGCTAGGAGTAATTGTCTTTAAGAAATCATATTTAGTGACAATTAAATTATTATCGTTAATTAATTGTCGTTATAATATCAAGCTTATCCGATGACGTTGTAAGCTACTAGCAAGGTTCAAATTAGTGATCTAAGTTACAAGTTTCTCAACCTTTATAGCTTGAACTTAGCCCTAGCCCCTAGGGATGAATAAATAATAGTCATTTAGTATTGCTGCTTCTATGTTGTATGGTTTTATTAAGTGTGCCAACGTTTATAAACAGCATTAATGAGTATAGGTTAGTGTATTTATTTTGTGAAGGTTACAACAATTTGAATTATTTTATGGCAAATAATGAAGTGTTGTGCTTTTTGAAATGTGGTTATGGTAGTTTTGAAGGGGACCAGCTTGTAACGTCATTGGATTTTGGACCATCTTCCATGCAGATCATAGAGTTGAACTATTGCTTTCTTGTGATGCATGTTAAGGATGGTGTGTATTTTTTTGTCGTTTGGGAACGTTACGAGTATTAAACATTGATTAATTTGAATTTCTGATATCATATCTTTTAATTTTACTGTAACATCATGCTGCTTATAACTATGACATTCATTATAGAAGCACATTTTTGCAAGATTTCATTATGTATAAAAATAATTAAAATATGTATGATAAATGTACATTATAAATTTCAAGTTTAAATATTTAAAAGGAAAAATTGTGTTTAAATTATGTTCATTAGTTATAGACATAACTTCACGAGGAAAGACTAAAAATGTTTGCCTCGATCTTTTACATTAATACTCTTTTTAGCTATTTAGTTTTTTTTGTTAAATTGGTTAACAAATGCATTCTTTCTTTTTAGTACAGAAAATTACTTTAATTTTTTGGATACTTTTATTTATAATAGTTAAATAAGATCAAATGTTAATATATATATATAACAACATTTCACTATAACAGTCACGAGATTTGATGGTATATATATGATTTCCTCTTCACTTTTACTACTCTTCCTAGTTTACTCCAACGTTTAAAGTAGCTCTCCTACTCTGATAAATGAAGGGCGATAATGTATACTGATTAGGTAAAGTATTATTGCATATTAGGTTTGATGAACTAAAAAGCCTGTTACTACATATAATAATAGCATTGGAGAGGTTTGGGGCTATACATAATTAGTGTATACGGATTAAATAATAAACAATCTTCAACTTTATTGTTTACGTACAAAGTTTTTCTTCAACTTAGATTACCTAAAAATTTAAATAACCATTCACATTAAATTGAAATCTGTAATCTATAAAAGTAAGATAAATTGTAATCTATAAAATAAGACAGATCACCTGATATATTTAAAATTTATCATTAGGTAATAACGAAAAGACTCATTTTGTGTAGTGATCGATTTGGTGTCGATGTCTTAATATTTTCTTCTCATTTTGTCTCTACTTATTATTTAATAATTTTATTTAATCATTCACCCTACCTTTTTAGTTTTGATAATATAGCTCTACCCCGTACCCTACAATTTCTTGTAGGTTTATCATTCAAATTATGAATGTGTGACATTAAGTAACGATGGAGAACGATACAATCTATCCAAACATTGTATTCAATAAAACAATATAGTACGATACAATAATACCCAATGCAATACAATACATTATGAAATAATGCATAATAACCATCCAAACCAAGTGTAAGGGTCATTTGGTTTTGGGATGGAATGGGATATGTTGGAATATCTCATGAGGTTATTTTATTGCACCTTTTATTATTCTTCCATTTATAGTAAAAACAACATAATAAAATAGTCTTAGAACTAAATAATTACTCATTTACAAATACTCATTAAAGTTTTTTTTATTGAAATATCTCGAGATTATTATTTTTATCCCACCAATCAAATTCAAAAATATATATTTTTAGTGTGCTGGAATATGTCTTGGTAGATCATAGGATGAGTACTGCAAGTCTACTTTGTTTGGTTTAAAATAATTGTAAAGTTGTTGTATTTATCAGCTTGCAATGGAACTACAAAAGTCAACACCTATGAGAAGAAGCTAGCAGTGCATGCCAAAGCTTTGTGGTTCCCATAGATCCAATTTAAGAATACTACTGCCCTATCAGTAAAAAATATGGGCTTTGAGCCCATGTTTTTGCTACTTTATCAGGAAATAACCAAACAAGTGGCAAGTCCAATATGGTAACTACCACTACCTTTCTTGTGTTTATACTATTGGGCCATGCATTCTTTTCTATCTTTGATATAATGTCAAACAGGGACTTCTTTTCTATCTCACCCTACAGAAAGTAAGTGTACATTGGGTGAGATATGTCTTGCTTTGATATCATGTAAAATTAAGTCTTAGGCCTAACTTACAGTCCAAAAGTTGAAAAGAGGAGGATTGCTCAAACCTTATAAGCAGTAGCAGAGTCAGAATTTTCAATAAAAGGGTTCAAAATCTGTAGAAATAGACACACGAAATAGCCAAAGGGGGTTCAACATAAACTATATATAGGGGTGTGCAAAAATCGAACAGAAAAAATGTTATTGGGTCATTGCTATTGGGTTAACGGGTTTTTAATGGTTTAATAAAAAAATAATTGGGTTATCGATTTGGTATCTGTTTTTAGTATTGGGTGATTGGGTAAACCGATAACTCATTAAGATGATAGTAAGTTACTACTATACCCTTCATAAATATTAAATATTAATAATTTAACATAACTAAACACTATATCAGTACTCTACACTACGGTCTACACACTTCACACGTTATAGTACTTCTACTTCACATCAGAAATTCCATATTATGTTTTGGTTGTAACATGTTATTGTAGCCTTAGTACTACATCTACTCTTATTGATGCAATTTCTCATTATATTTCTTGTTTCACTATATCAAGGCATTTACAACTGATTTGCTTGTCTTAATGTATCGTGCCAAATTGTTAGAGACGTGAGAAATTATATTTATTTTATGAGCATTTTTTTATTGGGTAAACCGCAAACCGAACCGTTAATGACTAAATACCGATAAATCGAAAACCGATAAAGAATATCTTATTGAATTGTTATTGATTTAGCATATTTAAAAATCGAAAACCGATCAACCGAACCAATAATACATAAAATCGAACCGACCGATGCACACCCTAACTATATATACATAAAAATAATAATTTAACCATATATAAATAATACCAAAGGAGTACGGATGAACCCCTTAATATAAGATGTTAACAACTAATGTGAGACGTTTGTCATTCTTCAACAATCTGTGTTACTACATTTTGTGCCTTCTGATTGTTTTACTAATTGAGTTACTTATTAAATAGCATGTTATTCCAATTCCTAAATTGTCAAATGATTTTATTCGGGAAAAATCACACCATATACACATTTAAGAGACAATATTACGGGTTTTAAACATACTTTTAAAATATTCTTACTTATAACAATTTATTTACGGGTTATAACATATCAATTTAATTTAATTTAATTTAAAAATTAATTAAAAATTAATTTAATAAATGATTAATCTCTTTATATTTTTATATTATTAATTATTAATAGTTAATTAATTTGATTGCAGTTCCTTTTTTAAAACAGAAATTATCAGTTACACAAATTTAGGGATTTACATTAATTAGAGTTCCTTGATTACTGTTACACTCCAAACCTCCCATTCACGTTAATCCCACCCCCCACGCCTATCCAATACTACAGTAATCGTCCCTCCCATCTTTCTCACCACCCCACTACCCCACATTCACAATCGTCCCTCCCATCTTTCTCACTACCCCAACTTCAAAATCGTCCCTCCCGTTCCGTTTCTCATCATCATCATGTCGAAGAAAACGATTGTAACGCCTCGAAAGAGTCCTCGATTAGTTGAAGG
>JAJOOO010021255.1:0-23275 GCA_029582685.1 Solanum piurae
AACTAAAGGAAGTGTTTCCTAATATAAGGACAACAATTTCCTTTCTTCTACCAATATGGTAAAAATGACCTTTCATTTGCACTTTTGCAATGACTTTTTATTTTCCCTCCAAAATTGGTTCCCCCACTTTCATTGGTTCTTCCACTTTCCATTTTCTCTTTTTATTTCCCAGTCACACCTTGCTAAACCCAACAATTTTTAATAAGAATATTAAAATGCTTTTAAACCAACAAAGGAGCATCATTAGCAACATCTATTTCCATTTGGATTCAACTCATCATCTTTGGTCTATTCATGTTTTTCTCCAAACATTTCAGATGGGATTACGCTTTCTCATTCGAGCCATTTCATTTTCATCATATCCTTACTAACTTGAAATTGGCTTTGCCCTCTGCTGCCATGGTCTAGTGAGTAACGTACGTGCTCGCTCGATCATATTACTATTCTTTCCTTCTGTATGTTGTGTACTGCTCTTCATTTCGTTCGTTTGCATACAGAATACCCTCTCCATGACTCTACATGTGAGATTACACTGCGTATGATGTTGTTAATGATGATGTACATGTATATAAATATGTAGTTTGGAGTACTGCGCTTTTGAGATTCTTGTGTTATTGGTTGGTTTGATGCCAAACTCGGAAACGTCGATTTCCATAATTGCAATGCGGTAATAGCTTCTTTGCTTTAGACCATAAATCACATTTTCACATTGATCAAGGCTGACAATTTTTTTGGTTGCGACTTTTCTGTGTAAATACCCAAGCCATTGCCCACATGTTATTTTCCGGTCTGAGTGTAGGTATAAGGTAATCTACCATGCTCGAATATGAGTTTAACTTTTATACACTGTCCGGAGGAAGAAATACTTACATAGTTATATTCTTAAGATATATTAGGTCGCAGGTTCAATCCCACACCATGCAAAGTGAAGCCCGGTATTTAAGTGGAAAAGGGTAGAGGGGCGGGTCCATTATCCACCGAGTTTAAAAGGCTGTGATTGGTCCAAAGGGCGGATCACAGACGAATTTTTCGGTTATAAAAAAAAGAATATCTCTATGACAAGTTACCAAAAAGATAGCAGGCTTAACATGCATATATAATGTTGTTAGAAAATTAAGATTTGTCTAGAAACTCCTAGATTGGAGATATTTTGTATTAGATATGTTAGAAAAGTAAGAATTGTCTAGAAACTCTTAGGATGGAGATATTTTGTAGTAGATATGTTAGTCTTGATTTAAAATGAGTGGTGGTTAGTGAGTCACATAGGTACATAGTTTGGTGTGAGATATTTTGCTTATTATGTGGTTGTAATTCTCGAACTGTATCTATAAATACACCATATGTAATGAAACATCTAGTGAGAAAAATTGAACTCAAGAAAACTTAAGCCTTCTTCTTCACTTTCAGATTTTCTTTAGCAATTTACAACTGCGATTTCCGACTGTTTACACCTTGTAGATCTGAAGTTCTTCTTCCTTTTCGTTGTAACATGGTATCAGAGCCTATTTCCTAAGGGATCTGAATCAAATTTTGTTTGTTTCGCTCATCTACTTTTTGTTCTTTCTTGAATTTGCTTCCTGAAAAATGCATGGCACCTGAAAATCAACCAACAACAGGTCCTCCGACTTTTACCGGAGAGAATTATCACATATGGGCCATCAAAATGAAGGTTTATCTAAAGGCTCTCAACTTATGGGAAGTTGTTGAGCTTGGAGAACCTGTTGTCCAGTCATTGAGAGTTAATGCAACTCTCAATGAAATTAAGAAGTATGATGAGTTGGTGACTAGATCCCCACGAGCTCTCACTTGCATACATTCAAGTCTTACGGACGTGATGTTTACGAGGATTATGACTTGTGAAGCAACCAAAGAGGCTTGGGATAAGTTAAAGGAAAAGTTTGAAGGCAGCAGTAGAGTAAAGTCTGTTAGACTCTTAGCATTGAAGAGGGAGTTTGAGCTTTTGAAGATGAAAGACTCAGATAGTTTGAAAGAATACTCTTCAAAGCTGATAGAGATTGTGAACCAGATAAGAATACTTGGTGAAACCTTTCCAGATCAGAAAGTTGTAGAGAAGATCTTGGTCAGCCTTCCAGACAAGTTTGAATAAAAAATTTCAGCTATTGAAGAGTCTTGTGACTTGACTAGTCTTACAATAGCCGAACTAATCTCCAAATTGCAAATCCAAGAGCAACGGGTCACTATGAGAAGTGAAGGGATAGTAGAAGTTGCCTTTCAAGCAAGGCATAAATTCAAACATCAAAAGGAAAGCATAAAATTTTGGTTGGATAAATCTGGAGAGGTAAAATCTGGTGGAAACCAAGGTGATTTGTCGATAAAAGGAAAATTTCCACCTTGTGGCATTTGTAACAAGACAAACCACTTAGAGAAGAATTGTTGGCAGAATTCAAAGAGGTCTCCAATTCAATGTAGATATTGTAAGAAGTATGGTCACATTGAGAAGTATTGTAGGCAAAAGCAAAATCAAAGTGGCCAGTCTTCCTATCGAGTGAATTTCGCAGATGATCACCAAGTTGGAAAATCAGAGGAGGAGGTTTTCATGGCCTCACACACATCACATATTGACCAATGTAAATGGTATGTTGATAGCGTGTGCACAAGGCACATGGCGATTGATGAAAATCTGTTTGTTACCTTGGACAGATCTGATAGAACCAAAGTGAAGCTTGGAAATGGCGCATTGGTGGAAGCTCACGGTAGAGGGTCAGTAAAATTTCCTACTGACGAAGGTACGAAAATTATTAATGATGTTCTTTATGTGCCAAATTTGACTCAAAACTTGTTAAGTGTTGCTCAATTGCTTCATAAAATTATTCTCTTAATATTAAGGACAAACAATGTGTCATTTATGATCCTAAAGGATGTGAAGTAGCTAAAATTAGCATGATTAACAATTCCTTTCCAATTTCATGCTATTCTATTGATACTTGCTTTTTTAATGTTGAATTGAGCGATACTTGGCTTTGGCACAAAAGGTTCGGTCATTATAATCTTAGCTCACTAGTGTATATGCAATCAAAGGGTATGGTGCTTGAAGTACCCAAAATTGACATGTGTAGAGATGTTTGTGAGTCATGTCAATTTGGTAAAATTCATAGACGATCCTTTCCTAAAGGAAGTCTTTGGAGAGCTAAGGAAAACTAGGGTTGGTTCATACAGATTTATGTGGACCAATGAGGACGGCTTCTTTGATTGGAAACAAGTATTTTGTTCTCTTTGTAGATGATCTGACTCGAATGACATTGTTCTACTTTCTTAGTAGCAAATATCAAGTGTTTTCTATTTTCAAAGAATTCAAAGCTATGTTAGAAAGGGAGAGTGGCTGTAAATTGAAGTATATTAGATCCGATAATGGAACTGAATATACTTCGTATCAGTTTAGGAAGTATTGTAAAGATTTGGGTATCCAACAACAATTCACTGTTAGCTACACTCTACAGCAGAACGGGGTTTCTGAGAGGAAGAACATAACTGTGATGGAGATGGCGAGATGCATGTTGCAGAAAAAAAGATGCCAAAATACTTTTGGGCTAAAGCAGTCAATACCGCTATCTATTTGCTAAATAGATTACCAACTAGAGCAGTCTAAGATATGACACCATTTGAAGCATGGAACGGTATCAAGTCGTCTGCAAGACACTTGAATGTATTTGGTTTGGTATGCTAAGCACTTTTTCCTGATGCTAAAAAAGGCAAATTAGATAGCAAGGCAAAACTGTGTGTTATGTTGGGCTATAGTACAGTTGCAAAAGGATACAAAGTGTACAATGTTAGTAGTAAGAAGGTGTTTGTTAGTAGAGATCTTGTAGTGGATGAGTCTAGCCACTATGATTGGGATCGAGATACTGTTGTGAAGCACCAAGGTGGGAGTACTTCAGCTGCAACTCCAAATCAGCAAAAAAGTGATACTCCATCTAGTCCTATTGCTGGAACAAAAAACAATTCAAATGTTGAATTGACTACAGACTCTCCTGTTTTGAAGACCAAATCACTAGCAGAAGTTTATGAGCAATGCAATTTTGCTCTTGTTGAACCATCCTCATTTGAAGAAGCAGCAAACCACAAAGTGTGGATTTCAGCAATGGAGGAGGAACTTGCCATGATTAATAAAAATGATACTTGGGAGTTAGTTGATAGGCCAGAAGAGAAGAATGTTATCGGTGTCAAATGGGTCTATCGAACAAATTTCAATCCAGATGGCTCCATCTTCAAGCATAAAGCTAGACTTGTAGTTAAAGGCTATTCTAAGCATCCTGGAGTAGACTTTGGAGAAACATTTGCTCATGTTGCGCGGCATGAGACAGTAAGGTTTCTAGTCGCTCTCGCAGCACAATACAAGTGGAAAATCTTCCATTTGGATGTAAAATCTACATTTCTCAATGGATTGCTTGAGGAAGACATTTATGTTGAACAACCTGAAGGTTTTACAGTTGCAGGTGAAGAAGACAATGTGTACAAACTTAAAAGGGCCCTCTATGGTCTTAAACAATCCCCAAGAGCTTGGTATAGTAGGCTGGATTCTCATTTGTTGTCTCAAGGCTTCAACAGAAGCGTAAATGAGCCTACTTTGTACTTCAAAAGGCAAGCGAATGGGATGTTGATTATGATATCAGTTTATGTTGATGATTTTATGATTACAGGTGAAAATCCTCTTGCAGTTCAAGAAATTAAAAATGAAATGCTAAAAGTTTTTGAGATGTCCGATCTAGGAGAAATGAAGTTTTTCCTGGGAATGGAGATATCTCAATCTTGTGAAGGAATTTTCTTGTCCCAAAAGAAGTATGCCTTGAATCTGTTAAAAAGGTTCAAGCTTGACAAGTGCAAAGTTGTTGCAACTCCACTTGTTGTGAATGAAAAATTAATGAAGGATGATGGCAAAGAGAGGGTTGATCCCAAAGTTTATAGAAGTCTTATTGGAAGTCTATTGTATCTAACATCTTCTAAGCCAGACATAATGTTCGCTGTCAGTTTGTTATCTCGATATATGCAAAGTCCCAGCACTACGCATTTTGGAGCCGCTAAAAGGGTGTTAAGGTACATTAGAGGGACGTTTAATTATGGAATCTGGTATAGAAATGTGGAGAATGGAGCTCTTATTGAATATTCAGATAGTGATTGGAGTGGATGTTTCGATGATTACAAAAGCACTTTTGTTTACTATTTTTCGTTTGGTTCAGACATTTTTTCTTGGAGCACAAAGAAGCAAGATATTGTAGCACAATCTTCAGCAGAAGCCGAGTATGTGGCAAATTAAGAAATTTGGTTAAGAAAGATCTTGTTGGAATTGAATTTGTTGCCAAAAGAACCAACAGTGATCTATGTGGACAATAAATCAGCCATTGCGATGGCTGAAAATCTGGGGCAGCATGGAAGAACAAAGCATACCAACATAAGGTTTCATGCTTTAAGAGATGCCGAGAATAATGGTGAAGTTAAGTTGGTGCATTGCATCAGTGGATCAGCAGGCTGATATTTTGACCAAGGCTCTTTCCACTAAGAAGTTTGAGTTTCAAAGGTTATTGCAAGGAGTTTCAATGAAAAATCTTAAGGCAAAGTGTTAGAAAATTAAGATTTGTCTATAAACTCCTAGATTGGAGATATTTTGTATTAGATATGTTAGAAAAGTAAGAATTGTCCAGAAACTCCTAGGATGGAGATATTTTGTAGTAGATATGTTAGTCTTGATTTAAAATGAGTGGTGGTTAGTGAGGCACATAGGTACATAGTTTGGTGTGAGATATTTTCTTATTATGTGGTTGTAATTCTTGAACTTTTTCTATAAATACACCATATGTAATGATACATCTAGTGAGAAAAATTGAACTCAAGAAAACTTAAGCCTTCTTCTTCACTTTCAGATTTTCTTTAGCAATTTACAACTGCGATTTCCTACTGTTTACACCTTGTAGACCTGAAGTTCTTCTTCCTTTTCGTTGTAACAAATGTACTAGGAGTAACCATTACTCCTCCTGTTTTAATTTGTTCATTTTACTTTCCTTTTTAGTCTGTTTAAAAGAGAATATCACTTTCCTAATTTGCCAAGTCTTTAATTTAAACATCACATATGACATGTTTAAAACTATAAGATTAAAGAGTACATTGATACATTATACATATCTTTCGTTTAAGACCAGTACAAGATTTAAAAGTCTTATTTATTTTTTTAAACTCTGTAGTCAGTCAAACAAAGACAAACAAATTGAAACGGAGGGAGTGTTACATTGTAAATCATGTATGTAAGTATTACATTATATATATGCAGCACCAGAGTTGCAAATGAGTTAAGAGCTGGAAATCCTGATGGAGCTAAACATGTTGTGGTTGTTTCTTTCAAGCAAACTATTGTTTTAGTATATGTACTTTGTTTGGCTCTATTGAATCATCATATTGCTTGGGCTGGCCTCTTTTGTGATAGCGCGGAGATAATTAACAAATTTGCCTCCATGGTACCTCTTATTTTAATATCCTTGGTACTCGAATTCACTCAAGGAAATTTATCAGGTCAGATGTTTATTTCTGTAATATCCGGAGATATATATATGTACTATTAGTTTTGACATTAACAATAATCTTAATAACTTTGTCATTAGATTGATCAGGGGTGGTTAGAGGATGTGGGTGGGAGCGTTATGCTATGTGCATCGACTTGGCAGCATTCTATTTCATCGGCATCCCAATAGCAGTCCTCATTGTTTTCAAGTTCAGCCTACATGCTCAGGTGATTCAAGTACAACCATATGCTTTATTTGTGTCATCGTGTAGACAGATTCAAGATTTAAACTTGATGAAAGTTTTTGTTTTAGAAAAAAATATGATGCAGGTTTTATGGATTGGCTTGATCTGTGGTCTAGCTTGCCAAACTTCTGGCTTATCGCTACTGATATTGTTGACTAGATCATGGAAAAAATTAGAGGGCTCAACAAATAGCAATAGAGAAAGTGAACTTTCAGCTTAATCTGCTCTTTGGTTTTTTGTATAGCTTTGGTATTGTTTAATCACTTCTTTGGTACATCAAGTATATGAGAGAAAATAATATGTGTATTAGCTTTGATATTGTTTAACCACTTATTTGGTGGCATCATTTGGATCACAACACTAATTAGTACTATCTCATTTTGCCTGATGACATCAAAATCTTGAATTTCCTTAAAAGCATATTAGATGTTCTAGTATGTGTTTGTTTTAGGAGATAATAATAAGTACTCATTTATAACTATAGACTATGTTTGATCATTCATTACTAAGTTTGTATAGTTGGAAATCATAGAAAAAATTAATCTTTTTTATTTGTCTTTGCAATTTTTTCCCCAATAATTTAGAGACATTAATGTTACTATTAACTTCATAAAATGACTCATTTAACATTGCTATATAACAGAGCATTGTATGTGTTAATAAGAATATCTTTTGGGCCTAATGCACCCATACGGGAGCTAGCTATGTGAGCTGGCCCATTAGTTAATTTAACCCTATGCCCTAATATTGTCTATTTAAACACCATTATAGGTGTTGGAAGACACACTCTAGATCTCCCAGTGAGCGCTAGGGTTAGAGAGTTCTCTGCATATATACCTAGATGAGGATATTTAGGCTGTGAACTAGGGCATCCATTCTCCATGTGAGGATTCCTAGATTGGTAATTGAGTCATGGTTGCCGCAGACGATCCGCTTCTGAAAAGAGAAAATTTGTAAGTCTCCAAACAAATGATTTATTACGCTATGCTTTATATTCAATGATACTACATAAACTTGGGATGATAGGGATACTGAAGAATGTAGATAAAGTTTATGTACAACTTGACGGCGATTGTGCATCCTCCAACATGTTGTACACACTTTATTTGCATTTTTCAGTATCTCTATTAAGGCTGGGCATCGTATCGGGTTGTACCGGTATCGTTTCGGTTACTATTTCTGTCCAGTAGTATTCGAGACGGAATGGAATACATTGAATCGGTACTCAGAATGAGACGATATCATTATTTGGTACCGGTGTACCGGTACTGGTTCATCCCGGTTCATTCCGATTCTGGTCCAATCTAGTCCATGAAATTGGATTGGTTTTTTAAATTTTTGTCATTGTTTTATATATACTTTTAGTAGCATTTCTTTTTATTTATTTAATTTTTAAAAATTACAAACTTAATTCATCAACTTCAAATAATATAAACCTAAAAACTTTAAAATTTATAAATTAACAAATTACAAACTTAAGTTATTTAAATTACAAGTTATAACTTAAGTTATAACTTATAACATATAACTTATAAACTTCAAAATATTCAAATCTTGAAAACTTGTAACATAAAGCGATAAAGTTTAATTTTTTTTCTTCATATTTTCGTAATTCAAAATAACTCAAAAAAAAAATTATTTTTTAAAATAGTTATATGTGTTGTCCCGTTTATCCCATCTCGTTCCATTTCGGTTTTATACCGGTATATAGTGGGATGGGATGGAACCGAGTTTCCATCCCGATAATTCTGGTCCAGTTCATCCCAATACCGGTCAACAACCCGGTCAAACCATCCCGGTCCGGTACCGATTTATTCCGATCTGGTGGTCCAATTCTGGTTCGGTGTCCAGTCTTAATCTCTATCGTCTCAAGTTTCTGTAGTATCGTTGATGTAATATCTGATGTAAATGACTACTACAACTAAAAATAAATTATATGACGCTTCTGAATTATGTACAACAAACGATCATGTAAATTTGCTCAATCGATGTAACTAATACTGCTCAGTAGAGACTGCTTCTTTCCCTGCATGATTGGTGCTTGTGTATGTTCACATCCCTATGGATATTTTAAATGTTGTGTAACTATTTCTAGTAAATTAACTCTGTATCTTTTCAACAGATCACCTTAGCTCAAACGTCTTAAACTTATATGCTCCTATAATGTCTTCAGCGAGAAGTTGAGTGCAACACTGAAGAAGTTCCCATTGTTAGAGGAACTTCACCTTTGCTACATCCCAATACCCAAAGAAGCCATTGAAACAATAAACCGTTCTTGTCATTATTTAAAGTCATTTAAGTTAGACAACTTAAACGACTTTAAAGAACGACAAGAACGGCCTATAGTTTCAATGGCTTATTTGGTGATTGAGATGTAGCAAAGGTGCAGTTCCTCCAACAATGGGAACTTCTTCACTGCTGCACTCAACTCCTCGTCGAAGATATATAGAAACATATGAGTTCAAGAAGTTTAAGCTGAGGTGATCTGTTGAAAAGATTCAGAGTTAATTACTAGAAATAGATATGCAACATCATATATCATATATCATATATATATATAAAAGAGAACTTTAGGCCCGCCTACGTGGCGCCACCACAAACCAAAATTACCTTTTAATTTATTTATTTCCAAAACTAGCCTTCCCCTTTCATGAAAAGTTGTGACATTTATGAAAAGTTGTGACTTTTATGAAAAATTGTGACTTTAATGAAGAGATGTGACTTTTATGAAAAGTTGTGACTTTTATGAAAAATTGCGACTTTTATGAAAAGTTGTGACTTTTATGAAAAATTGCGACTTTAATGAAGAGTTGCGACTTTTATGAAAAATTGCGACTTTAATGAAGAGTTGCGACTTTTATGAAAAATTGTGACTTTTATAAAAAGTTGTGACTTTTATGAAAAGTTGTGACTTTAATGAAGAGTTGCGACTTTTATGAAAAGTTGTGACTTTTATGAAAAGTTGCGACTTTAATGAAGAGTTGCGACTTTATGAAAAGTTGTGACTCTTATGAAAGGTTGTGACCTTTCCGAAGGGTTGCAACTTTTTCAAATAGTTGTAACCTTTCCGATAAGGCACAAAAAATATTTGTTCACACTATCCTTTGTTGTTTATAAATTGAGGGATTTCCTCTCATTTTAAAACAACGAAAATTTTGAACCTCCTCTTCTTCTTCTTCTTCACAATTAAATATTTGTGTACTTTGCTCCTGTTGAGTGATTCACTAACACCATTGCTTATGTTACAGATCATGGTATGTATTTTTACAGTCATTAATTTATAATTATGTTATTAAGGATAAATGATAAGATGTAATAATTTTAATTTTCTTTTACATTATTAATGTTTGTTACTACGTAATCTTGTATGTAAGATAATATAGTGTTTAAGTTTTAATGACTGATAGGTTTTAAGTATTATTTTATAAATTCCGTGAAGTTAAATTCCCGCGCGAAGCGCGGGTAATTTTACTAGTTTAAAATAAAATGCTCATAGGTATGAAAATCACCTATCTATTTGAATCATATGTGAGACTAAAATAGAAAGTCATATCTAGAATATTATGAATTTAGTTTGAAATATATATCATTTCATGGTTAAAAGTCACAAGGGTTTGAATGCCCATAAAAATCATGTTAAATCATTACAATAAGGTTTTTAAACCAAGGTGAAACAATGAAAATGTATAATAATAAAGAAATATCATAATTTTATAAAACACTAGCTTTAATTCTATCAATCTTGTGACATTATTGAGAATCAAAATACGTTAAGCATAAGAGTGAATGGATACTCTCATTGAAGCCTTACATACTAGAGAGATTGAGATATGCACAAAGAACTTGCTTGAAAGACTTGAAACCCTAGCTTCTGCCTTGCTTACGGTACTTTCTGAGTTTGAGGGAGTTAAGAGTGTAGGAACTGAGTCTTAAGCATGAAAATCCCTTTTGGGATATGCGAAATGTCGTAGCTTAGACTTACGAATAATGGGAAAAGACAAAAGAAACTCCAATTAAAAAACTGTCAAAAACCTTCCACGAGGCCATCTATGGTCTATGGTTTGGTCTACAGGCAGTAGATCCTATCCATGGAAGTTAGACTGAACTTTTGAGTTTCTGAAGTTCGTACGCCCAAATTACGGCCCGTAATTGAGTTTACAACCCGTAATCATATCCATGTAAATCAGGCCCAAAAACATGTTTCAAGACTTCATTTTACGGGTCCAAATTACGGCTCATAGATGTTTTTATGACTCATAACTGGGTTAGTAAGAATGAGACTAAAAATGACTTTGTAAATGAGGTTCGTAGCTGTTAGCCTCTCAAAACTCTATTGTGGTGAAGAAAGATCATAATTTCATAAAAATCCTATCTTTACTTCTATCAATCTTATGAAATTCTTGAGAATAAAAATACCTTAGGCATGAGAGTGAAATAATATTCTCATTGAAACCTTACATACATGAGAGATAGAGATTTGAATGAAGAACTTACTTGAAAGACTTGAAACCCTAACTTTTGCCTTCCTTACAGTAGTTTCTAAGTTTAAGGAGTTAAGAGTGTAGGAACTCCACCCTTGCTACATCTCAATCACCAAAGAATCCATTTAAACTATAGGCCTTTCTAGTCGTTCTTTAAAGTCATTTAAGTTGAACAACCAGTCCATGTATACAATGAATATGATGAAGAAGCCATAGCAATTGCAGAGAACATGCCTGAACTGCACTACCTTCAACTCCTTGGTAATAAGATGATAGATGAAGTATTGGAAGTTATTCTTAATGGTTGTCCCAATCTTGAATCACTTGATATGTGACAATAGCTTAATGTACATCTAGGAGGCGATGTAGGGAGCGATGTTCTCAACAGATTAAATACCGAAGATACTCTAAGGTCCACACCAAAGATTTTGGGCTTGGTACTTAAATGTACGATTTTGAATCATTTGATAAGTAATCACTAATCCTCATCAAATGATTCAAAATTGTGCATTTCAGTACTAAGCCCAAAAACTTCGGTGCGGTCCTTAGAGTGTCTTAGGTATTTGATCTATTGAGAACATCGCTTCCCTACATTGCCTCCTAGATGGACATTAAGACATCATTGCAGATCAAATGATTCAAGGTGAGGACAACCATTAAGAATAGCTTTCAATCCTTCATTTGTCATCTTATTTCCAAAGAGTTGAAGGTGGTTCAGTTCAGGCATGTTCTCTGCAATTGCTATGGCTTCTTCATCGTATTCATCGTATCCATGGATCTGGTTGTTCAACTTAAACGACTTTAAAGAACGACAAGAATGACTTATAGTTTCAATGGCTTGTTTGTTTGGTGATTGAGATGTAGCAAAGGTGCAGTCCCTCCAATAATGGGAACTTTTTCACTGCTGCACTCAACTCCTCACCGAAGACATTATAGAAACATATGAGTTCAAGACGTTTGAGCTGAGGGGATCTGTTGAAAAGATTCAAAGTTAATTACTAGAAATAGATGTGCAACATTAAAAATATAATGTTCATAGGTATGAAAATCATCTATCTGTTTAAATTATATGTGAGACTAAGCTCGAAAGTCATATCTAAAATAATATGAATTTAGGTTGGAATTCATATCATGCTAGTTGTCATGATTAAAAGTCATAAGGGTTCGAATAACCATAAAAATCATGCTAAATCATTACAATAAGGTTTTTAAACCAAAGTGAAAGAATGACGATGTAAACTAATAAAGAAAGATCACAATTTCATAAAAACCCTAGCTTTACTTCTACCAATCTTGTGAAATTCTTGAAAATCAAAATACTTTCGGCATGAGAGTGGATGAATACTCTCATTAAAGCCTTACATACTTGAGAGATTGAGATTTGAACAAAGAACTTGCTTGAAAGACTTGAAACCCTAGCTTCTGCCTTGCTTACAATAGTTTATGAGTTTGAGGGAGTTAAGAGTGTAGGAATTGAGTCTTGAGCATGAAAACCCCTTTTAGGATATGCGTAATGTCGTGGCTAAGATTTAGGAATAGTGGAAAAATACAAAAGAAACCTCAATTAAGAAATCTCCGAAAACCTTCCACGAGGTTGTCTATAGTCCGTGGTTTGATCTACGGGCCTTAGATCCCATCCGTGGAAGTCAGACTGAAATTTTGAGTTTCTAAAGTTCATTCTATGGACCCAAATTACGACCCGTAAATGAGGTTTGTAGTTATTAGACTCTAAAACTATGTTGTGGTTAAGAAAGATCATAATTTCATAAAAATCCTATTTACTTCTACCAATCTTGTGAAATTCTTGAGAATCAAAATACTTTAGGCATGAGAGTGAAGGAATACTCTTATTGATGCCTTACATACATTGATATTTGAATGAAGAACTTGCTTGAAAGACTTGAAACTCTAGCTTCTGCCTTGCTTACAATTGTTTCTGAGTTTGGGGTAGTTAAGAGTGTAGGAACTGAGTCTTGAGCGTGAAAATCCCTTTTAGGATATGTGTAATGTCGTGGCTTAGACTTAGGAATAATGGGGAAAATACAAAAGAAATCCGAATTAAAAAATTGTGAGAAAACCTTTCACGAGGCCATCTATGGTCCGTGGTTTGATGTACGGGCCGTAGATCCCATCCATGGAAGTCAAACTGAAAATTTGAGTTTCTGACGAAGTTCATTCTACGGGCCTAAATTAAGGCCCGTGGTTGGTTTACGACCCATAATCAGACCCGTGGGAACCAGGTCCAAAACATGTTTCAGGACTTCATTCTATGGGCCCAAATTACGGCCCATAGATGCTTTTATGATCCGTAACTGGTTCGTATGAATCAGACAAAAACATGACTTTTAGATGTTCTTTCTACGAGTTCGCATTGTGGGTCGTATTTCAATTTATGAATCATAAATAAGGTTCGTAGTTATCAGACTATGAAAACTCTGTTAAGATAGTCTCTGGTAAAATGGTCATAACTTCTTACCCCAAAATCCCAATGATGCAAACTTGGTGGAGTTGGAAAGAAGATTCATAGAACTTTAATTTGATATGTCATGAGTCATCCAATTTATTATATAATGAGTGATATGGTAATTTGAAGTTTACCCTTGCATGAACTAATCCGAAAAACTTAGCTGGTAAGAAGGTTTTGAACTCAACTTAGTACTAAAGGTCTCTTATGACCCTAAACTCGACCAAGTTTTACTAAATAAGCTCGAGTTGCTCGCAAACTCAACCTAGGTCATAAAAAGGAGAAAGAGACTTGAATAAATTTATCTATACAGAATAAAATTACAATTACAGATACAAATATGACTGTCTTTTTCATATCTCATATGATTGTTGAGGGAAAGTTATTGGTAGACTTAGAGAAGACGGAGAATGTGAAGAAAAAAAAACAGATTGGAAGAATGCTTTTGTGCTCCATGTTATGGGGAACACTCCTACATACACATATGCATAATTATATTATTAGAAATTGAATTGTTGTTATGTTTGAGCTATATATGCATGATGATGATTTTTATATTGCAAATTATTTTTCATGTTTTTAACATAGAAATGAGATTTTTTTTTTGTATGCTGGACCACATACCATAAATAGCATGCTTATACTATTTAAGTCGCACATTCAAAATTTACGATCAATCAATTCTATCAATTCTATAAGTTACGAGAACCTTTATGAGAGGATCATCACCTCCAAATAAATAAACTCTTTGGAGTGATTTCTCAGTCTATAATTAGAGATATCATTCATTATTGTAAGAGACACTTGAATAGAAGAAAAGTTGTTTCATTCATCTACATATCTTGTCTTCTTCTCGTTATAGTTACATTGTTCTGAGCTTTATTTTACAACAATTTGCAAGTTGTCTGCTTGAGCTACTTACAAGTTGTCTGCTTGATTTCACATTTATTCAAAAAATTATGTAATGAATATCTATAATACAGTGTCTATAACAATTTATTTTTTTAGTAATTTTTATCCCTTATCAAATGTTAGCTTTTTATCAATTTAAAATAGAGCTGACAATTTCAGTTCGTATTTATAACATTGGTCTATGCTATCATATTTCAATAAGTTGGATCACTTGTATTTCAGTTGGATAAATTTGAATTTCAATATATCGTTAGCCTAAAAAATGTGAACAAATATTGATAAATATGGGTATTAATAGTAATTCATGTATTAGATTGACTCTTATACAGTAACCAAGCAACTCCTTAATGCATAACTAATACAGCTAATTTTCCAGATTATGTACTAAGCATCATTATCTTATCTTGGTTAATATTCACTGGTGGTGCCAGTTTTGATCCGTCAAGAATCAATTTCAATTTACAGGGGAGTCTCTGTAAATGCCACTACTTTCGGCCATTCACCAGTTTCTCACAATCAATTTCAATTTTCAGCAACAAGATATGCTTATTCTCTTCAAGGTACTCGGCAGACTGCTAATAGGTAAGAGAATTACAATCAGTGATAAATAATTGAACAATCTGCTTCATTTCCTCGAGTTGGTATGTAAACAGTTCAGCGTCATCAAAAAGAACTCCAGCCTTTGAAGAACCAATAACTTCAAACTTTTTTAGACTTGAAAGTCGGATAGGTGTCTCCAAGTTGAGTTCAGGACATCTTGAAATTTCCAATCCTATCAGAGAATAAAGATTTTCAGGCAACTTCTCCATCAACTTAGGACAATCTCCAATTGTAAGGTTCTCAAGTGTAGGAAACTCTCAATTTCCTAGTACGTGCCATTGCTTCCTGTTATTTGTAGTTTTGATGATTTGACAAACCCATGGACCTTGTAAAGGGACCTGATCTCTTGTGCAAATGTACACTCAACTGTCAGGCTGGAAAAGTACAATTGGTTGGTGCACAGTCTCCAACTGTGGCAGAAATGGCAGAAACCTTGACCAATGGCATGGCCTCGAAGGCTATTCTTCATAAAGATTATGTCCAATAGTCACAACCTTAGTTTTTGCAACTTGAAAATTCTCAAGAACACTTGCAAAGACTCACTTTCAAGAAGAATCATCCTCAAGAGCAACAAGGACTTGATAGAGCTGCAAGACGTTTTAGTTGTTTTAGGGTGTATACTTCAGTGCTTATCTTGTAAATCTATTCCTATGTTATAAAGGAAGTAGATCACTGTTTTGTTTCTGTAGAAAAGTCTAAATCAGTCAAGTGTTGATTGATTTAGTGGGCAGCATTGTTGTTGCTTAGTCAAAGTCTAAGTCATCTAGAGTTAGGTGATTTAGTGGGCGGTGTGGTATCCGCTTAGCAAAGTCTAAGTTATCTGGGGGATATCTTAGTGGGCAGTGTAGTATCTGCTTAGGCTCTTCAAGTAATAGAGTTATTACTTGGCTATGAGATTAAAAACTTCTTCTCACTTTGGTTGTAACTGGGTTTCACTTTTGCTTGAAGAGATTAGTGGAAACAGTTGAAAATCCTGTGTGACAGGTCGTGCTTTTACTCCCTTGAGCAAGGAGGTTTCCACGTAAACTGCTTGTGTCGTGTTCTTCTTATTATTTACTCTTCTAAACTGTTCTTGTTGTGTCAAGGGACCTGGTCCGTTGACTGATAGTGGACGCACCCATTCTATCACTTCCACTTCGGCATCTCTGCAAATTCAAGCTTTTCAAGAGAGTTAAAAGGCTTTTTGGAGGAAGAACTACCATAGAATTCTTCCGTCACCTCTGTTATTCAATGCATCCCTCTAATGGAAAGGAATTTCAAAGAAGGAAGATGTCCTAGTGCTGGCAAGGAATTACAGTACTTGCAGTTTTCAATAGACAATTTCATTAGCTTAAGAAACGAATAATCAGCTAGCCAGATAGGAAATTTTGTCCCTCTATATCTGGTGATTTGAATCTCTTTGATGTTTGTATTGGGTTGTAGCTCATCAAGTATATCTCTTTCAGTTTGAGAATTGTCGGCAATACTTTCACTCCACTCCAACAATAACTTTTCAACATGTTCCTTTTCCCTCAACTTTGCCTTCAGAGCTTCCCTTCTGCCACACTTTTCAACTCTAGAACTGATAGAGATCCATACAATTATGTAGTTCACCCGAATCTTCCATTCTCGAACCATTGCAACCACCTAAAAGAAATTTAGCTCCCACTAGCACATGAAGGTTTTTCACCTTCCTTGGATGTACGTAGTAGCATCTTCAAATGAGAAGGTCCGCTAATGTCGAGGTGATGTAAGTTGAACAACTTTTCCATTTGTGGCGGTAGTTCCTCAAGATATTTGCAACAAGTCAAGAGAAGTGTCTCTAAGTTATACAGACCACAAATGGGATCCAGTAGCTTTTTAATCATTGTCCAAGAAAGGTCCAAAAATCTTAGGAGTTTTAATTTGACAAATAAGACATTTGGAAACTCCTTCATCTCATAACGAGACAATGATAGTTCCCTTAAGGATGTTAGTCTTTGGAAATATATTGTGTCGAACACTCTTGCCTAGACAAAACAAGCCACCACGCTGGACATTGATTGGAAGGAATGTCCGCAGCTGCTCCAATTTGTAGAGGGGTTTCAACTTTTCAAAGTCAACACGACCCATTGAATAGGACATGTGGCAAATTTGTTCCAACATATGAGATCCTTGGTTCTCTTCCAACCTAATACAAAGATTTGAAGATGCGATTTGGGCCAAATCATTGATAAGATCATGCATTAAGAATTCCTCTACATCTCTTTTAGAAGACTCTTGAACCCTTTCAAACAATGATCTTGATCTCAACTCAAGAAAGTATTGGTTACCTGAATGCACTAGAAATCATCTCACCAACTGGCTTCTCCAATTTCAATTTCCGGCAACGAGATATGCCTATTTTCTTCAAGGTACTCGGCAGACTGCTAATAGGCAAGGAGGTAAGAGAATTACAATCAGTCATAAATAATTGAACAATGTGATTCATTCCCTCAAGTTGGGATGTAAACAGTTCAGCATCATCAAAAAGAACTCCAACCTTTGGAGAACCAATAACTTTAAACCTTTTTAGACTTAAAAGTTGGATAGGTGTCTCCAAATTGAGTTCAGGACATCTTGAAATGACGTCCAATCCTATCAGAGAATAAAGATTTCAGGCAACTTCCCCATAAACTCAAGAAAGATTTTCAGACATGGAAGTTGGATAGGTGCCTCCAAATTGAGTTGGATAGCTGCCCTTTTCTTCTAGCTTAGCACCGTTCCATTGCTGGAGAGCCTACGTCTACAAGAAACATACATAAAAGCATTGGCACAGGTAGGATTTTGCAGTGAGAGATTAAAAATATATGAAAAGCCTAAAAGATTCGACATCTACTATATATAGTAATTTTTCTACAAAAGGGGGTTCGTATGAAGCCACTTACAACACCCCTAGCTATGCGTCTGCCTGAAAGCACTTCTGGCTGCCATCTCAATTTTTGTCTCCAAAGTTTTCCTAAAGCTGAAACAGTCATCAAATGAGCTGATATAAATTGATGTTCAGAGTAAGTATGCAAAGTTCATAATTTATTTAATTTTTTAGAAAGAAGAGTTCAGCAAATTGAGTAAAAATATCCTTTTTTACATTCATTCCAGCATATCTGCCTCCATAGTCAACAATTTCTATAATTGCTAATTGATAACTTGCCACAGATATTATCTCTATGAATTATTTTAAAATAAAATGACAGTTCGTTCAAGTTATTGTCAGAAAAATCACAATGATGTGTAAATGAAGGTCTTAATCCTGCCTGATCATGTGTCATAGTATAAAACTAGTCCCTATCTAAGGAATCTGAACATGCTGCACTCTTGCTCAATTTACAAATCGCGAAAGAATTGAACCTGCCTCCACTATAGACAGAAACAGGCTCTCAGGTCATGACTCTTATACTTAAAACAGGAAATGATCTCTATTCACAAATTATTTCTGACCGCAGGTCAGGGCGGTCAATGCTTACATTTTAAGAATTCAAAATGGGGCAGGATTTCATTTTTTAGTTTTGAACTTGCTTTCTTCCATATACCTCAACCTATTTGATCTAAACGACCTTATTTTCAAGTTATTAGTTTAAGCAAGGAAAGAAGAGAGGATGAGAAGAAAGATTTTTACATAACTAATGGGGGATTTGGGACACGTCCCTCATGGGTCCCAGACTGATATTCAACGGGTGTGCTTTGAGGCATAAGCAGAGATGTCCTCTATGTGTCCTGTGATGCTTGTGCAGCGGGTGTGTATCAACAGGACATGCATGCATCACTCTATATGACATTTGCATTGCATTGCATTTGCACCTTATTATCAGTCTTTGCATTTATGATTGAGTTACTATTTTCGTGGTTAATTGAATATGAAGTGTGATATTGATGCTACAGAGATTTTGATATGTGAATTATGATGGATTATATGTATTGTGTTGTTCCATTTTTCTGAAACCATTAGGATGAGTTGGTTCTGATTTCTGTGCAGGTTGTAATTTGTGGAAGTCATATGGTGTGTCAGGGTACTTATGTTCGATCTTGCTTTACTTATTGTCAGCTTGGGAAGCTTGTTGAGTATCATTGTTGTTTTGGTACTCACTCCCTTGCTTTATACACTTGTGTAGGTTATGAGCCCGGATGATCTTGATCATCCTCTCGCACGTTCGTTCGAGGCTTGCTTTTGGAGTTCGTGAGGTAGTTGTTTGTCTTCACGGCAGACGTCACCCTTATTATGTCCTTGATCTGCTCTAAACATGAAGACATTCAGACTTGTATTTCTTTTGAATCTATTGTAATATTTAGAGGCTTGTACACGTGACACCATATATTTTGGAGGTGATTGAGTTATATTATAGATTATGCATGTTTATGTTATGTTTAGTCCTTTTTTCTGTTTTTACTTCCGCATTTACCCTTGTCGAGGATTGCTTAGGCTGACCTGTCTCGGTGGGATAGGACAGGTACCATCATGCTCGGTTTTTAGATCGTGATAGTTCTTTTTCCTCAACAAGAACTGGAAAGGTACGACTATACATAAACAAGGTAAATGAATCAATAGCCTTTTAATAATTTTGGCTTATCCGATTTAATAAAATACATACAATTTTGTTATTTCTCAAATTAAACATCTTCTTTCATTCTTAAAAATAGGGAAATGTGTGAGAAAAGGTTAAAATTCTTGGTACATGTCTTGATTCCGGGCGTTTTTTTTTTTTAAACATGAATTGACATTTTCTCATAGTTTATAATATATGAATACTTTTCTGATTTTCTCTTTCTCATCACTCATTTGCCCTAAGACTTCAATGTTGTAATTCAAAAGTCACTCCAAACACAATTAAAAGGTAACTTACTCTTTCAATACAAAGATGTCGTATTTTTGTAGCATTTTGACCTGTTGCTCGGGAGAAATTTTTCCTTTATTTTAGTTAGAATCTGTTTGTTGAATCATATTATTACTTTTGACTCAATTTTTATAAAGTTATGTTTTGAGAATAATTTTGGGTTATATTTTTGAAAATTTTGTTTTGAAGAATATTTATTTGTGTTAATTACTAGTTATGGAGAAAGTGAAATGGAGGATACCTAAACATTATTTGTCCATAATACGAAATACAACATTCATTTGGGTCTATATGTAATGAAGCATCGATCAATGTAATGAACTACAGAGCAATTCTATAAACAATAGAATGTCCAAATTTGTGTTTTGGAAAGACTTTTTTTGGAATGCTCAGATCTGAAACTATTATCCATCAGATATTCTTGAAAATTAACTTGTTTATATGACTCATTTAACATTACTATATAATGGAGAAGAACATTGTATGTGTTAATAAAAATATCGTTTGGGCCTAATGCAGTCATACAGGAGCTAGCTAAGTGAGCTGGCCCATTAGTTAATTTAACCGTACCCCTTAATATAGTCTATATAAACATCATTATGGGCGTTGGAAGACACACTCTAGATCTCTTAATGAATGGCTAGGGTTAGGGAGCTCCTCTGCATATATACATATTTGAGGATAATTAGGTTGTGGAACTAGGCCATCCATTCTCCGTGTGAGGATTCCTGGATTAGTAATTTGAGTCGTGGTTGCCGCAAACGATCCGCTTCTGAATGGAGAGAATTTGTAAGTCTCTGAACTAGAGAATTATTACGCGATACGACAAAAAATTGGGACGGTAGAGATACTAAAAATGTAGAAAGATTGTGTACAACTTGGCGGTGATTGTTCCAAGAACCAGCCATGTGGCAAATATCAAAATGCAAAATGCTGACATCGATGATTTTTAAGACAGTGAGCATGACTTGGATAAGATATGTCGTCAAGTTGTCGATCGTAGCCACGATCAATTAATTGATATCAGTATTGAGTACTTTAGCAATGACAATTCGCTCAATTATATCGCTGAAAGGTTCTATTTTTCAACCCTAATTTCGTAGTTTTTTGCTGTACTTAAGACTTTGTCTGTGTTTAGTTGAGAGGTAGTTATCAAATACGGATGTGTATCAGTATGAATATTATCTGATCTATTTGCTAATTAATTAGAGTTTTCTGGTGTAGAGAATAATCTCAGCATGACATCATAAGTTATACAATTGTTTGTTTTGCCAAACAAGAAAAAAGTAATTGCCACATAACTGTTAAAAAAAAAAGTGCAAAACTTACTACTTCCAGCAGAATAAAGTTGGTATTGATATTGAATTTATTATTATTTTCTAACTATATATGGAAATCACTTTTTCTTGTTTGGCTAACCAAACAATTGTATAACTTATGCAGAGTTATTGTTGTTAAACGCTGCACCAATTATTCCTAATTAATCAGCAAAAAGACCAGATAATACTCATACACATCCGTATTTGATATCTACCTCTAAACTAAACACATGTAAAGACTCGACAATAATAACCCATGAAATTAGGGTTGAAAGATGGAACCTTTCAATGATATAATTGAGCAAATTGTTGCTGCCAAAGTACTCAATATTGATATCAATTAATTGACCGTGGCTACGATCCACAACTTGATGACATATCTTCTCCAAGTCATCCTCTCTGTCCCCGAAATTGGCGGTGACATTTTGCATTTTGATAACTCACCATTGGTTCTTGGCACAATCGCCGCCAAGTTGTACATACTTTATCGACATTCTTCAATATATCTATCGTCCAAAGCTTCTATATTATTGTTGATGTAATTTCCAACGGCAATTCCAACCACGACGAAGCAATTGGATTTTCCATATCTTCTACATCCATTTTTGAAAGGACCTAGGCTTAAGTTTAATATTTATGGACTGTGATTAATTTAACTGAATTGCAAGTGTGTGAGTAAGTTTTGAGTAGTATCTAAAAAGAAACATCTACTCCAAGGCGGAGCAACAATAAATAACTACTGCAAGGCAAATGTCTAATTAAGCTACTTGTAAGTTGTCTATTTCACATTTATAACATAATTTGTTCATTTATTTTAACCCTTTTCAAATATGAGTATTTTTGTCCAAAATAACCATCCAAACAAGGTGTAAAGGGGCAATAATTCCTTTGTTTCCTGCTTCCATTTTCTTCTTCACTGCCCCAATTTCCAACTCAAACCCTAGAAATATACATATTCAATGAACAGAAAGGGAAAAGTAAAAGGTAAAAGCAACAGCCAGCCGGTGGTGAAAAAGTCGCCATGGATGGAACTTCCGGAAGGTATATGGGCAAATATGCTTCACAGGCTTGGTGCTGTAGAGATACTGGAGACAGCTGAGAAAGTGTGCAGTAAGTGGAGGCGAGTGTGTGGCGAATCCTTCAATGTGGCGAATCATTGATATGTGGAACCTCGGAGACCTCTCTGACATGGATTACGACTTAGAGGTAATGTGCCGCTACGCCGTTGATCGCAGCCAAGGTGAAGTCGTTGATATCAATTTGCAGTACTTTGCCACTGCTCAGTTGCTTGAGTACATAGCTGAAAGGTAATTTCTTTCCCCAAATTTTAGGCTTCCATTGTGTTTGTTTGTTTGTTTTCCTTCATTTGGATTTTTTTGCTTTGCAAGGGTAGCATATTTCTTATCTCTTTTATTTTGGTTAATTAAGTAAGGTAGCAATTTGTTTCATTCTGTGGTATACTTCCACTAATTTTTTGTATTAGGGATTGTGGTTGGTAATCTGTCCTTTAATTCATGTATGCTTTTGTCCACCAGATCAGGAAAACTGAAAAGACTTAGCATTGCATGTTGCTATGGTATGGTATGTGAGAGCTTGGTTGAAGTAGTTCAAAAACTCCCATTGTTAGAGGAGCTGAGTTTGACACACACAACCATCACGATAGAAGGCATTGAAGCTCTTGGACGCTCTTGTCCACGGTTGAAGTTGTTTGAACTAAATAACTCATTGTATATGGGATCAGGTGATTACTTTGATAACGAAGATGTAAGAAATGAAGAGGCTCTAGCTATTGCTAAAAATCTGCCTAACTTGCACCACCTTCAACTCATTGGAAACAGGATGACAACTAAAGGCGTTGAGGCTATTCTTGATAATTGTCCTTATCTTGTATCACTTGACTTGCGGCTATGCAAATATGTT
>JAJOOO010021256.1:0-26215 GCA_029582685.1 Solanum piurae
TTGCAACTACAAACCCATTAAATTAAACCACAACCACTAGGTGAAATCACCATTAAAATACATCTAACCTATCAGCAAGCAAGACCCAACAATAATATTAACACATATTTACTAAATCACACCCCAAGAATGGGGATTTTTAGCCACACATCAAGAAATAAAAAAATACACCTAAAATGATAGTAAAATCAAATGGGTATAAGAAATTAAACCTTGATTTAAGCAAAGGAAGAAGATTAGAGAAGACCCACTTCCAACTTGGGGAAGATGAACTCATTTCTTCAAGTTTCCAAAACCCTCTCCAAACTTGAGAGTAAAATGTACTAAAAATTATATTGTCTAAAATTTAATATTAAAATATGATACTAAAATCTGATACTAAGCTATAACTCTCAACGAGTATTTATAGTTTTCAAAAATATGTTACGGCAGATCACTCGGCTATATTAGTCGGAATGCTGATCAACTCGGTGATTCGCCCTTTGGTGTAGTTCATCACCGTCTTGCACCATCCTTCGGCATTGTCATGCTCTGGGTCATTGGGTGACATAGTAGTGCTTCACGGACCTTCTCGGCGATGCACCGACTGCTCCCTTTTTCCACCGACTTGATCCTTTCCTTCAGGGCTCAGCACACTTGAACAAAAAGCGAAGTGAGACCCTTCGACGATTCGCCAAGTGAACTCGGCGATCCTCAGGCCTTCATTTTCTTGTTCTTTTCGGCCTTTTCGTTCCTTTTTTGTGAAGTAGTGTCCATGCTTTCCTTCAAACTTCAAATACCTGAAACTTAAAGGTTTTTATCAGATATTGAGATAAAATAAGCATTTGAGGAGACAATTCCTATTATAATCTAGCCCTAAATGAGTCCAATTTGTGGACTCATCAACACCCCGAACTTAAACTTTTGCTTGTCCTCAAGCAAACTCAAGTTCAGTCGTTCAAAAAGGAGGTGTCTCAAACAGTGCTACAGAAGACTCAATCATGAATGCACACAACAAAACTCAAACTACTTATGCGGATTGTGTACTCAAAGATTCAAGTTGTGACACACCATTACCAAAGATTCTCATGCTCACAGTACTTGATACTAATGCAAGTTCAAGATCAACAAAAGTATCTAAATACCCTCACACAAAGAATGATTCCACATTCACACATAGGAGTTAATCAATTTAAGATCAGGAATCAGATACAACGCCCACACTCAAAAGAGGAACACAATGCATGTTTTCACCCATACGTTTGCCCTTATTTTCCAATCGACTTTCGATTCGGCTTTCTCAAGATCAAAAAGGTCTTTTCAAGGCTTGTAATGGGGCTGAGTGCAAATGTATGGTCATTTAGGCTCAATGACTTTTTCCTCATGAGATGTGGTATTCTCAAGACATCCCCTTCTTTTCCTTAATCAATTCTTTTTCTAGTGCTTCTAAGTCATCTTTTTATTCATCTTCATGGATTGCTTGGAAATCCAATTTCTTTTGTACTTTTATTCCACAACTTTTCTTTTTCATTCTTTTCTTTTCTTTTCTTTTTTTTTATATGGAGGGTTTCCATTTGTTAGCAACACCATGGGTTAAGGGAGACTTTTCCTACACTTCTTGACTTCTCCTTTTCCTTTTTCACTGCACCCTCAACTTAGGATTTTGGCCTAAGTTGGATATTCACTAAACCACAAATGAAGAGGATTATAGGTAGTAGATCAAGTAAGGTCTAGGGTTCATCAAGGTTCTTTCAAAGAAAGTTAAGGCTCAAAGGGTGTTCAAGAGAGTTTCAAATGCTCACGGGTAGGCCACAAAAGAGGTATATGTCAAATTGGCTCACACTCTTCAAACGTTGCCTAAGATCATATCAAGAGGACACCTTTCTAAATCAATCAGACTAACAGGGGAAATTTTGGGTTTATTCATTCATGGTTCAAAGTAAGCTAATCACACAAGGCATCGACACTTAAGTCAAACAAGACTACACACTTTCGCTAGTGTGCAACGGTCATTACACGAGAATCAATTCGATAAATGGCTAATCACAACAAGATGCCAAGAGCTCACATATTATCTATGCAGCTTCATTTGATCTCGTTGTAGACGCACATTCATGTTCGTTCGATTGAGAGCACTATTCAAGTCATCAATATTGATCAGAATCTAGACTTAAATTTTGCAAAAGAACAGCCCCTTTCAACACAAGTGGTGGTGAAATGGAAGGGTCAAAATCATTTTTTATAATTGAAAACAAAAGAGAGCCATGAGCTCAATCATCCACGAAAGGCAATATGTAACACAAGTAAAAATAGACAACACAAATATACAAAACACGAATCACAAATAGCACAAAAAAGGTGAGCCTTACCCCACCACAATTAAAAGCAATTTGTCCTCAAATGCAATTAACACAGAATTCAAAAGGCAAAATAAAGAAAGGCAGATAGGGAGGTAAAGAGGAGATCCTGGCTAAGTAGTCTCTCCATTTGTCTGGGCATCAGTGCCTAGAGTGACTTCCAGAGCGATCATCTCCACTGGGTCCAGCAGCATGAGTTAGGCCAAGGAGGCTTGCACAGCAACGTCTATCATGATTTCTTCAGTCTCGGCTATGTCTTCTGTTGAAACTACCTCAACCATCTCTTCGTCAGTCTCTTCCTCTTAGTCAAGATCGGTTGTCTGTTTTGATCCATCTCCATGTCCAGTGGTGGTCTGAAGCATTTCAGGCACGTCCGGAATCTCCACTGTTCAAAAGATCATGGACACATCGGAGGATTTGAGGTAGTCCATATCTCTCCTTATCTCTGCAATAGCGACCTTAGAGTTGGTCACCTCTTCTGTGGCTCCTTGATCATGCTCACACCTGGCTATCATGGCCGCTAGAGCATCAATAGCTGTGCTCAGTAGTTGTGCTCAGTGGTGTCATAGCATCATCGAGGGGTCCTGTATCATTCCTGCAGTGGAGTTTTCTATGTTGGTAGCCCGAAAATCAGCAGATTGGGAAAGCTGTCCCATCCGGATCAAGGATGCCTGAGTGATTGGTCCGCATGATGCAACCGCAGCAGTGGGTCTGTGTGATACCACAGAAACAGAGGGACTTGGAGTCTGTGAATGAGAAGAAGGAGCGGGTATACCTGAAGACCTTGGTGTCAGAGTGGGCGAGGATTTCTCCGCAGGTGTGGATCTAGTTGCCACAGCTTCATTCTGTTTCTTTCCTGCTTGATCCTTAAGATATTCGGCTTCGATCTTTCGAATATTAGTGGCGGTGGTGGCAGCCAATTCCACATCCTTCTTTGCATCTATAGGCACCTGAGCTCTTTTTCACAATTATGTGATTAATATGGGGAACAAAAGAGATGTCATGGATCTCTGAAGTGATGATTTCCCCCAGGTTTATCCGCGTTTTCTCTATGATACAACCCAGGAAAGCTGCCTTTGCAAGGTGAAGAACCGACTTATTATGGGATGGCATGATTGTGCTGTTGATGAACCCGAACCAGTATCTTGCAGTTATGTTTAGATCTTTCTTTTCAATAGAAACTCCTTCTGCTAGCCATTTCGGAGCCTCATCGTCTGACATCAGCGGGGCTAACCACCTTTTCATCTCGTCCAACTTCTTTGTTTTGATTAAGTGCTGGCAGTGATCATTAATCTTATCGGACATACCTAAAGCTCTGTTGATAGCTTTGTTGTCACAAGCTACCTTCTTTCCTCTGACGACCACGTAGTCAACTGCTTTGAAGGACAACACAAACTTCTTCCATTGAGGCACCAATGAACTGTATGCATTGTAGAACTCTCTAACCCAGCTTGGTATGTAAGAGTCACGGGGTTTCGTGAATAATTGAATTTTTTTATATCTCAGGCAATCTATTATCTTGGGATACTTATCGATCACCCCATCTATAGAGAGCCAGTTTTCCTCAATGATCGTTCTCAGCCCTTCAGACTTGAATCTGTTTGTTGATTTAGGTGGGGGGCTTTGTACTGGAGGTGCCATTACTATTGCCTGCTCTAAAACTGGAGGAGTCTGAGTGGTGGATCGAGGATTTCTGATCCGAGATGGGTCGTTCATTTGTTTAGATCGTAACTCATTCATCTGTGCCTCCATCAGTTCATCTTCATCAGAACCCATGCTCTTACTATCATATGTTGTTGGGTCATTGGTGTAGAAACCAATACTGTTGGAACTTGCAACTGATAGCTCAACAGTTTTTTCCTTGCCTTTGCCTTTTCCACCAATTGTGGAAATTTTGGTGGCCTTGTGCATGGATGTAGTTGCATCCTCATTGATCGTGATCCATTTTCCTCTGCGTCGGGGTTGTGTGTTGCTACCAGCTTTGTTGGGTTTAGTCATACCTGCAAAAGATTTGGGAGGAGTTAAGGAAGAAAAATAAAATCACAGGCAATCCTCTGCAGAAAGGTTCACCATGTGGATCGACGAGTTGTCGAACCTCTTTCAGCGAGCAAAGGTTTGTCCGTTGAAAGTAACAGTGCATAAGGGTCTCAGGGGTAGCATACAGAAGGAGGTCAAGAGTACTTTCGGTGAGTCGCTGAGTGCGCTCGATGACCCTTGGCTTCTCGCCGAAAATCACAGTTTCATTCAACTTGACCTAATATTAAGGGTGAGATGGAGATATTGGGCAAAGCGTCGAACGACTCGGCGAGCTCGACCCAGCTCGCCGAATGGTTCAACGTGCCCATTTTCAATCCACCTTCTCGAATTCAATCCCGCAAACCCCTAAAGAACAATTAAAGTATGCACTAATGAAATCAAGCGAGACCCATATTACCCATTACCTCAGAATACTCAGATTTCTCCCGGACATGCTGCATTTTGCCATTTGACTATATGTACTCTTAAAGGCGGTGTCACCATCTCTATCATCGACCAAATTTTCGACATTTAGCATAAATATGGGTTACTCAGACTTCACCCAAACAATCAAAAGAACATGCAAGCACAACGCAATGAGACTTCATTCAATTACCATTACAACAGATACGGGCATCCGACAATCAAAACACTACGGGCATTCTTTTCAAATTGAAATAGACATTCTAATCCTAGCAGAGAGGCCCAGCACACAGCAATCAAATACGATCATTTCACAAGAGTTCAAACTATGCGAAAGTAAAATCGGTGTTTTGGCTAACTAACCTTTTGTGCCGATTAAAAATGACTGAAGAGTTAGGCAGCAAAGAAATCCAATTCAGGGCACAGATCAATCAACTAAATTACTAGTAATATAGAAGAATAATGAAACTACTACCTTGGTATGAAGTTAGGAGATTTGTGAGCGAGGGAAAGTGAGAGATTTTAAATTTTTGGACCTTTGGCCATTATAAACCGTTCAGTTCGCTCTGGTTCGGCGACGTTAGTCTTGTCGCTGATCAACTTGATGACGGGCCAAACGTATACTCATCTCGCTGAGTTTTATAGGACGTCCCTTATTTTGGGGCCACAACGGCTGATTAGATCGAAATCGTCGATAGGTTTGGCGATTCGCCAACTAGATCGTTGGCTCGCCAACTTGCACTTTTCAACACCTTTCTCACTTTAACCTACAAAACTAACACACCGGTATTCTAACATAGTAATTAAAAGCAGTAAAACCTTGGGTTGCCTCCCAAGAAGCGCCTTATTTTCTGTCGTGGCACAACATAAATCCTGTTTCATTCTCCGTTTTGGGGTTAGCCCTAGTGTCACAATGTGACCCCAATATGTCATTTGGGTGGAGATGAGGCACTGCAAAACTCATGAGTGACATGATTAGCTGGATTGATCTAGAGTGAGATCCGATCATTTGATTCAACACTTTGATATTCTCCTTCATTTCTTCCAACACCCGATCTTGATCGGTGATCATTTGGAAAATGATTCGAAGTATGTCCTCGACACAATTTCACCCCCCCCCCATCTCTAGACTTCCTCCTCTCATGAGGGGGTATGTACCTCCCTTTGATATTGCATTGGAGTTCCACCTCTGAGATTTTGGTGGCCAAGTCGTTTAGCTGAGATGTCAGTGCTGTCAGCGTGAGGTCCTTTTGGACTCCTTGGCTCATCTCAGCTGTGTTCCCACTAGTTCCCTCAGTCATGCTCAAGGAACATACCTATACCAACAAACTTAAAGAAAAACAAAACTAAATATAAGGTTAGTAAACTACAACTAAGAAGAACGAAATTTCCACTTATCTAAAAATTCTCAAGTAAAACCACACCCCGGCAGCGGCGCCATTTTGATGCTTAACGTGACCAACGACACTAACTACAATTTGAGTGTCTATGATCATCGATAATATAGTAACCCAACCAAGGGTTGGGGTGATGTCCCAAGGGAGCGGTTTTGAGAATTAATAGAAAAATAAAATCTAGTTCTAACTAGTCGTAGCTAAAGAAATTAACGATTAAAAATATTGTAAATCGAAGGGGGGATACAAAAGTGTCAAATATCAATTTGGGTATGTTTTCACAAGTAAGTAAAAACAACATAATTAACAAGAAAATTAAGTATTGGGAAGAGTTCTTGGGGTGTGACCGCAATACAAGTTGAGATAAATGGTTGGGTACATGTTTTCCATAGGAAATTTGCAAGATAATAGTGACTAGGCTAAGCTTTAGATGGAAATAAGTTCCCTCTCGGGCAACTTACCCCGATTCAAATACGTTCCTCTCGGACACCCATTTGCTGCATAAAGACCAGCCTACGCCTTACCCCACTCACTCTCTTGAGCTGAGTGTTAGGATATGGGACTAGGGCTCACCCTCTCATGCTGAACCTCATGTGGACCCACTCCTTAAGCCATTAGTCTAGTGGTCTTGGTTTCGCGACCTCCCTCTCGGGCAAGCCAAAAACACATGGGTGGATTTGTATTTTCAACTACAAACCCATTAAATTAAACCACAACCACTAGGTGAAATCACCATTAAAATACATCTAACCTATCAGCAAGCAAGACCCAATAATAATATCAACACATAATTGCAAAATCACACCCCAAGAATGGGGGTTTTTAGCCACACATCAAGAAATAAAAAAATACACCTAAAATGATAGTAAAATCAAATGGGTATAAGAAATTAAACCTTGATTCCTTACAGGTAGTTTCGATAGTGCATGCCCAATACCAGATGTAAGGGAGCTCTATTGATTCCTTACGAACCGGAATTTTGGAAAATTATCCGCAAGATAGAGAATGGACAGGAACTTGAGTCTCAGAGGCAAAGATTGGGACTTGAAGCTCCGACCGCTGCAAGAGGTGCTCAGCAGAATGTTGTGAACAACCGGCCTGGGTGGTGGATGAACATCCAGGAGTAGAATAAATAGCTCCTACCCACCGCCAACCACTAGCTCCAAGGGCTCGAGCACAACAACCAGTTCACATGGTGTTCGAAGAGGATGACCTAGACTTGGATGGAGCTGGAGTCACTTAAGAAATAGTAGTACCTGCACTACCTCCAGGTGTGAAATTTACAATCACCAGCACAATGATTCAATTGTTGAACCTGAAATGTATGTTCAGAGGTGCAACTAGTTATGAGCAAATCAGCATATGATGAACTTCGTGGTCATATGAAAATCACAGGAAATTCCTGGGGTTAGTCAGACAGCTATGAGGTTGAGGCTATTTCCATTTTCTCTCACTGGGGAGGCAACTAATTGGTTGAATGAGCTGCCAGATGATTCCATTAGGACCTAGAATGAATTGAAGGAGACCTTCCTGGAACGGTTCTACCCTGAATCAAAAGAGCTACAAATAAATGAAGAGATAGAGGCACACAAGCAACTACCAGGGGAAGCAATGCATGATACTTAGTGGAGATTCCGCCAAAAGCTGAAAAAGTACCTGAACCATGGTCTCACTAAGAGACATTTGAAATAGGATTTTTATAGATCACTAAATTGTGTTACTAAGCATGTTATTAATGCAGTTTGTGGTGGATAATTCATGAGGAAGCCATTCCCTGAAATCATGCAGCTAATGGATGAAGTGTCAAATAATAATAGAGCATGGCACACCAAGGATGCTGAAGTGGAAGATCTGGGTTCACTTTTGAGCTTTCAGTTGAGCAAAAAAGGAGATAAGAAGAGAGGGATCAAGATATGGCTCACATGAGAACTCAGATGAATCTACTCACAAAGTATATCATGGTAGGGTCTGAGAAGGTAAATGTTGTAGGAGCCCCGAACAGGTATGAATATCAGGACATTGACTTAGATGAGGAGGCTAAATACTTGGGCAACCAAGGGGTTTCCGTAATTATAACTCGGGAAACCAAGGATATAATTCTGCAAATACAGGTTGGAACTATTCCAGAGAAGGGCAGTATGACAGGCCAGCAAATAGAGAATAGGGTAACTGGCAAAATAAAGATTGCTATAGGAATGACCGTAGAGGTGTTTATGTGCCCCCATGTAATATAGATCATGCAAGTGGTAGTTCCAGTGGGTCCAAATTAGAAGATATGTTGGCTAAGGTGTTGCAAAAAGTTGAATCAACTGATGCAGGTGTGAAAGAAATGAATAGTGATTTCTTCGATGTGAGTCAATTGGTGGATTCTCACACCACTTCCATCAAGCAAATAGAGCAACAATTGGGACAATTATCAGCATCACAGAACCAGAGAATGAATGGGTCACTACCAAGTGATACTATTTAGAATCCTATGAAAGACGGACACTGCATAGCTATCACCACCAGAAGCGGTAAGATTCTTAATGAGCCAATATATGCAGGTACTGAGCAGGAACATGGCATAAGGAGAGATGAGGAAGAAGAGGATGAAACTGAATAGGTGGATGATGTAAAGGAGGCTCAACCAATATAAAAACCAGCAGGAGTGAAGGAAAAAGAAGTTGAGGTAACCTTTCCATTACAACAGACACCAAGACCACCTCCTCCATTCCCTCAAAGACTCAAGAAGAAAGTTGAAGATGGGAAATTTTCTAAGTTCATAACCATGTTGAGACAGTTATCAGTGAATATCCCATTGGTAGAAGCTCTGGAGCAGATGCTAGGATATGCGAAGTTCATGAAGGATTTAGTCACGAAGAAAAGAGTTGTAAGTTTTGAATTAGCTGATAATATTCATCTTTTTAGTGCTATTGCTACACGATATCTGGTGTAGAAAAAGGAGGATACATGTGCATTCACTATACCATGCACCATCGGATAATTTGAGTTTGAAAAGGCCCTGTGTAACTTAGGGGCCAGTATAAATTTGATGTCGTTGGCCATCTACAAGCAACTAGGCTTAGGAGTTCCAAACCCCACAGCGATGAGGTTGATGATGGCAGATAGTTCACTGAAGCGACCTATGGGTATCTTATGTGACGTGCTTGTAAAAGTTGATAGTTTCATCTTTCTGACAGACTTCGTGATTCTGGATTGCGAAGTGGACTTTGAGGTTCCGGTAATTTTTGGAAGGCCATTTCTGGCTACAGGTCGAGCTTTGGTTGATGTTGAGAGTGGAGAGCTAAAATTCAGGCTAAATAATGAGGAGGTAAAGTTTAAGATTTGCAGGTCTATGAAGCAACCACAAGACATGAATGTGGTATCTACGATAGAGGTCTTTGATGAAAGGGAGTCGGAAGCCGCTATTGAGTAAAGGTTTGCTATCGAAACATTGGCAGTCGTGATTATGAATTTTGAAGAAGACTACCAGAGTGATTATGTGGAGACTGTGAATGCTCTGCAGGGTATGGGAGAACATTCTTATGCTCCAAAGAAGTTAGACCTGGATTTGAAAAATAGGTCGAATCCTCCAGCAAAGCCATCCATTGAGGAGCCACATGTACTGGAACTTAAACAGTTACCCAGTCACTTGAGGTATGTATTTTTGGGTGCTAACAATACTTTACCAATTATTTTGGCTGCAGATTTGAATGATGAACATGTGTAAGTGGTGATCAAATTTTTGATATGGTACAAAAGGACAATTGGGTGGACCATTGCTGATATCATTGGGATACCTCCGGGTATCTGCATTCATAAGATCCAACTTGAGGAAGACTGCAGCCTAAGCATAGAGCACCAGAGGAGGTTAAATCCACCAATGCAAGAGGTGGTAAAAAAGGAGATCATAAAGTGGTTGGATGTTAGGGTGGTGTACCCCATTTCTGACAGTCATTGGGTTAGCCCAGTGCAATGTGTGCCCAAAAAGGTGGTATGACAGTGGTAACCAATTCAAAGAACGAGCTAATTCCACAAAAACCAGTCACCGGATGGCGAGTTTGCATGGATTACAGAAAGCTGAACAAGTGGACCTTGAAGGACCACTTCCCAATGTCGTTCATGGACCAGATGCTTGATAGGTTGGCTGGAAAAGGGTGGTACTGTTTCTTAGATGGTTACTCTGGGTACAACCAGATATCAATTGCTCCTGAAGATCAGGAAAAGACTACCTTTACATGTCCTTATGGTACATTTGCGCTCAAATGCATGCCATTTGGATTGTGTAATGAACCCATAACTTTCCAGAGGTGTATGATGTCCATCTTCTCTGATATGGTAGAGGACACTCTGGAGGTATTCATGGAAGCTTTTTCTGTGGTAGGTGACACATTTGATGATTGTTTGTTAAATCTTAGCAGGGCATTACAGAGATGTGAGGAGGTTAATTTGGTGCTGAACTGGGAGAAGTGCCATTTCATGGTTAAGAAAGACATAGTCCTAGGCCAAAAGGTGTCATAGAAGGGACTGGAGGTGGAAAAAAGCGAAGATTGAGGTAATTGAAAAGTTTTCCCCTCCTATCTGTGTGAAAGGTATTCAAAGTTTTTTGGGCCATGGAGGATTCTATAGGCGTTTCATCAAAGATTTCTCAAAAATTGTACATCCCTTGTGCAAGTTGTTAGAGAAAGAGGTGAAATTTGCCTTTGATGATGCATGCCTGAAAGCCTTTGAATGCCTAAAATAGAAGTTGATCTTTGCCCCAATGATCATTGGCCCAGATTGGGCTGAACCAGTTGAGGTGATGTGCAATGCTAACAGTACTACCTTGGGAGTTGTGTTAGGTCAGAAGCGCAACAAGATTTTTTATCCGATCTACTATGCCAGCAAATCACTGAATGGAGCACAGCACAACTACACTCTTACTAAACAGGAACTACTGGTTGTGGTATATGCTTTTGAGAAATTCAGGGCATACTTGTTGGGTACTAGGGTGATAGTCCACACAGATCATGCGGCACTGCGATATCTCATGGAAAACAAAGATGCAAAGTCGAGATTAATCAAATGGGTGCTACTGCTTCAAGATTTTGACTTTGAAGTCAAAGATAGAAGAGGTTGTGAAAATCAGGTGGCTGATCACCTGTCTAGGTTGGAAGCAGAAAAGAAGGAGGAACTTGAGTTGTACGTAAATGACTCATTCTGGGATGAGCAGGTATTAGCCTCTACTCTTAATATCATCCCGTGGTTTGCTGATTTTGCTAACTTTCTTAATAGTGATTTAATGCCTGAAGGGCTAACATTCCAACAAAGGAAGAAGTTCCTACATGATGTGGGTAAGTATTTTTGGGATGACCCCTATTTGTACAGGGTGTGTGCTGATAACATCATTAGGCAATGTATCCCTGAAGCTGAGATGATACACATCTTAGAAGCCTGTTAATCTTCTCCAGTAGGTGGTCATCATGGAGGTGCTCGGATAGCCCACAAGGTACTCTAGAGTGGGTACTACTGGCCAACAATCCATGAGGATGCAATTGATGTAGTGAAGAGTTGTGTTGTATGCTAGCAGTAATGAGTTATCTCTCGTCGCCACGAGCTACCAATGACCTCCATTCTGGAGGTAGAATTATTTGATGTGTGGGGAGTTGACTTCATGGGCCCATTTGTGATCTCTTATGGGTAAAAGTACATATTGGTAGCAGTGGACTATGTGTCCAAATGGGTTGAGGCACTCACCCTGCCTGAAAATGATTGTCAAAATGTTGTTGGTTTTCTAAAGAAGAACATATTCTCAAGGTTTGGTACACCTAGAGCAATTATAGTGATGGAGGTTCCCATTTCTGCAATAAGGTGTTCAGTGCACTTTTGGCTAAATATGGGGTTAAATAGCACAAGGTGGAAACAGCATATCATCCGCAGACAAGTGGCCAAGTGGAGGTATCAAATAGGGAGATCAAGGTTATTTTGGCAAAACCAATGAATGCCAATAGGATAGATTGGGCAAGAAAGTTGGGATGATATCAGACGGATTTCAAAACACCTATTGGTATGTCTCCATATAAGTTGGTGTTTGGAAAGGCATGTCATTTTCCTGTTGAGCCGGAGCATAAGGAACTCTGGCCTTTAAAGAAGTTGAATCTCACTTGGAATGAAATACCAAACCTAAGACTAGATCAGATCAACGAGATGGATGAGTTCCGTCTGAGGGCATATGACAGGTCTGCAATGTACAAGTAAAGGATGAAGTGGTATCATGACAAGAATATTGAGAAAAGGACCTTTAGTCCTGGTGACTTAGTGCTGCTTTTCAATTCCAGGCATCGTCTATTTCCTGGGAAACTAAGATTTAAATGGTCTGGGTCATTCAAGGTCACTCAGGTATTTCATTCAGGGGCAATTGAGCTTGAAAATGACAAAGGCGGGAGGTTCAAAGCTAATGGTCAGTGAATAAAAGCATACATGGGAGTCCTAGAGAAAGTGAAAATAGTGGAGGAATGCAAACTTGATGAAGTCTAAGTAATCAAGTAATTTGCGTCGCACCGCGACATTAAATTGTGCGCTGCTTGGGAGGCAACCCAAGATTGTAAGTATAATAGGTAGTTTATATTTTAGCATATTTTCATTGATATAGTGTCACTATATGTTGTTGTGTGCAGGGAAGAATTGGATAAAGAAATGGGAAGTTGGGCTCAAGAAGCTCTTCACGAGCAGTCCCACGGGTCGTGGTGCTCTTCACGGGCAACTTCACGGCCCGTCTCAGTCAGCAGGATCCTAAAGAACTAGTGGAAAGTGTAACAATTGGTTTACCGAAGTGTTTACGATCCGTCAAACCTTATACAGATCGTTAAGCCTCTCGCGAACCTCAAGTTAATTTTTCCCACCAAAGTGATGTTCACGTGCATTTCCACGGACCGTGGTACTCGTTACGAGCCTCTTCACGGTCCGTCATGATTAAACCATCAGTACCAGTAACCTGACTTGACCCATGCGCAAAGAAAAGTGATTTTAAATGTTATTATATATCTCTTAAAGTGCCAAGGGTTGGTTTCTTTATCTTCTCTCTCATCCATAATGGTTCTAAGAGCTATTAAATGATTTTTCAACATCCATAACTTAATAATTTATTAAGAAATCGAAACCCTAGTTCTCTCTTGTCAAGAAATCAAAGTGAAGTTCTTTTTTTCTCTTTTTGGACGAAAATTTTGATCAAATTCTAAGTAAGCTCTTATATTAACTTGCTATAAGTTTTATCTTATCGATAGGAAAGTTAGAATTACTTTGTTTGTTCGAATTTGAGGATGATTATGTGATAAATTGGTGTTGTTGGTAGTTAATTGTTGTGGGTTCGTTGAAATTGGGTCAAATTGGTAGTTTTCATGTATGGGTATGATTTATTTGTGTGGGGAATAGTGATGTATAATGATTTAAGCATGAATTTGAGTCCAAACTGCACAAGTCAAGTATGCCCATGTGAGTTTTGCCAGTAAACTAGGGTGAAGTTGAGAAATTATAAGTGTTTGTATATGGGTGTGTGCGTATTAGGAGAATATTGCTCTTGTATGGATAATGTTGGGCGAGAGTCGATAGATTAGTAGTATACAAGTGTTAAAAGGTCTCATAAAAGTGGGTTTGTGTGCTAAAAATGGATACAATCTGACGTTGTCCACATTTGAAAGAAAATGTCACTGGGAAAGTGCTAAGTGTAAGTCCACGATGGACTTCACAGACCGTGAAGGGCATCACATGCCATGGAATCACTCGTGGTCCACACTTAGCAAAGTATGAAATCACTAGTCAAGTTCACGAGGGGCCAAAAGGTCTGTGGTTCACTTCACGGACTGTGAAGTCCTCTGTGAACCATAACCAGTGTAGTCCCATGTTGCACCAAGGTACTAGTCATGTTCACGATGGTCTCCACGGACCGTGGTACCTACCACGACCCATGTTGACCTCTGTATAAAAAAAATTCTAATTGTTTTCTTTTCTTTGTATTTAATCTAGTTTTTCATTTCGATTACGTGGCCCTTCCCAATGATAGATTGGGTGACGGCTTTCTTAAGGCAAGGCATCACGTTGTAATTACACAGGGGAAGTCTGAGTACCCATTAGTGTGTCATTTTAATTGTTTGATTATTAATCTGTTGTGATTTTTTCCAGGTACCATGGGCCCACGTAGAAAGACTGCACAGTTACACACCTCACCACCACCCTCACCAACTCAAAGTGAAAATGCAGCAAAATTTAGTAGTTCGGAGGTTAAAATTAATACCATCATTGAAGAACACTCTCCTTGAACTACTAGATCACGAACAGCGGGGGATATTCGTCAGGACCCCAATTCCCAGTCTGAGGCTAGAGTAGTGGCATCTGATATCCAGGCATTTCCAGACATCTACAGAATATTCCAAATGCATCAATTTAGATGGATGACAAATTCGATTGGGGAGTTCCCCGCCACATTACCCGTGAATTCTTTGCTTCTTATGCAGCTACCCTAATGAATTATGTTGCTGACACTGAAAATACAAAGAGGAGGCAGAAAGCATTTGCCAGCACATGGGAACCACTCAATTCGGTAGTAGTGTGAGGCATATCAGTCGATATTTCTGAAGCCACGATCAACAGGATGCTCCATGGTACAGAGTACACAGCACCAGCTTCAGTTGGCCTTTTTGAAGGCAAACATCATGTTGTGACGAGTGAGACTGAGATGGAGGATTCGACGTTGAGAGAGCAGGTCATGCGGTGGATTATTGGGTTGATTGCTTCAGAGGGGGAGAATGCACATGGGTAGCAGGGGAACAGATGCAGATTACTAAGCATCGCTATCATTCGCGGATAAGATTTGGTGGGCTATTGTTCGTGCACAGTTGCAGCCTACAGGGAATGATAACACCTTGTCGCCGTCCTTTGCATCACTGGTCGCTTGCCTCATGGTTGGTTACCCAGTCAATGTAGGCCGTATCATCGCCACAAAAATGTGGGACAGAGCACTGAATGAGAGAGTTGGGTTACCATTTCCCTGTTTGATAGGGAAATGTGTCTACAAGCCAACATTCCTCCAAATAGGCTAGTAGATAGATGAATTGAGGCAAACAGGATCACTAAGGCATCTAAAATCAAGGATGTTGCCAATCATCTCTGCGGTGCCAAATCTACACCAGTGGGACCATTAGCTATCGTACCCCATGTACAAGTCGACATTCCATATGCTGATAGAGGTCCAGAACAGGGTTAATCATAACAACCATCTACAGGGGTACCACCACCACCACCATCTTCAGCCTCACAGGCTATAGGCACTTTTTTTACTATCCCTACTATCATCTTTGAAAGGTTGGTTGCAGATCAGAGGTAGACTTGGGCTCTAGTGGATCAAATTGTGCTCAGGTTACCTCAGGTAGTTTAGCGGGATGTGTTAACTATAGAAAAGAAGATAAAGGATGAGATACAGATAGAATTGGCAGTACTCAAATATAGAATGGATGACCTTGAGGTCCATGTGTAAAATTAGTTATAGACTCCTGGTTAAGTGAATTCAGAGGAATTGAAGACACAGTTGGCGGAAATGAGAGTTGCAATTGCTAAGCTGGACGACAAGTAAGTCATTGTGCCTCTATCGGTTGCCCCGGAGTCTTTAATGAGACTTTTCACTAAGCCCCCTTCCACTCAGGTCCTAGATTATTTCTGGGGCAAACTGCCCAAAAGCAAATCTGGCAAGAAAAAACACAAAGTTGATGAGTCTGATGAGGAGGGACTGGAAGACCTCTCTAAGGAGGAAAAGAAAAAACATAAGAAAGCACGCAAGGAGTTGAGGAAAAAGGCTAGAGAAGAAGCAGCACTTGAGGAGAAGAGGAGAGGTGCATTGTTAACTGGTGCTTCTGGCAGTGCCATTCAACCTCCCAGAACTACCGGTCTAGCTGACCCAGAGCAGGTTTCTGACAATGCACCCGTTGATAAGGGTATCGACACTACTCCGACTACCAAGGCCTAGAATGTCGTAGGTATAACCCCTCTTCCCAGCCCTGTATTATTTTTATGTATTTACTTTGAGGGAAAAGTCCTATTATTTGGGGACGTGGTGGTGAGCAACCTGCCATTTTAGCTGTTAAAATGAATGGAGGTTGACTCTATGTTGTGTTTTGATAAATTGTGAAGTTTTGATTGTCTGTGTTGTGTTTTGGAATTTTTGTGAAGTTTCTCAGTGTGTGTGAGATGTGCATCAGCCGAGATTGAGCTTGTTTTTGTATGAATTACTAGCAGATATGTCCTTAACCTGAAAGTTTGACTTTTAGGCTCTTTAGATGACATCCTAGATACTCATGGTTGAACATCACTATCTTGGAATATAAGTTGGTTAACTAAGAAACTCAAAAATGTAGGCATGTGCCATGTGTGTGTGAGGTTTGCATGAAGTCTGTCATTAGGTACAAAAGACAAAACTTGCCCAAGTAGTCTTCCTTAAATCTGAATATAACTGGATAGGAGATGATCATTAGGCCCTTTTTTATAATCCCACTCAAAACCAAAAAGATACTACCAAATTAAAGCATGACCCATGAACCCTTTTTGAACCTTGCAAGTAATTTTATTCTTACATGTGGATATCATATCCTTTTTTCTCAAAAGATACGATGCCACAACTCAGGCCAAAAGCCTAAGTTGAGGGTGTTCACACCTCGAGTAGAAAATAAATAAAAAGAAGGTTCACTCAGTCAGCGCTAAAAGCACAAAGTCAAAAGAGTAAATTGATCAGGAATAATGTGCATGTTCAAAGAAATTGGTAGTATAAAAAAAGAAGAAAATAAAAAAAATGGTGTGGCTGCTGGATGTACTGAAATGAGAAAAGATGGAATTGAGCAAATAAAGTTGTGTGCTAATTAAACTTTGGAGAACCAAGGTAAAATAGTCACTCATAAAACCATATATTCCATTCCCTAGCCCGAGCCTATGTTACAAGCCTATAAAGTCCTTCAGTAATCATATTCCAGTTGTTTGAAAGATAGAGTGTAGAAAAGAAGGGCAAGCCTATGGTATTTTGTTCTTAGTGTTAGAAGTTCCTTGTGAGTGTGAGAATCATATTTAGTCCCAAGTATGATGTGTGAGGGACTTCTTTGATGTGAGGACACTATGTCAGCATTTGATAGTTAAATTGTGTTGGCTGACAACGTACACGAGCATAAGCATGGTTGATTGTGAGTAATGGGATGTCATATATTGATCCTTGCATGTTGGATAGACGGTTTCGAATATACGTTCTGGTTAAGATAGTTGTTGCATAAGTATTAAGAGGTGTTGGGTGTTTAAGAGTCAAAATGTATTGCTTTTATCATCACTTGACGACAAGTAATGGTTCTAAGTTGAGAGTGTTAATGTGCCATGAGATCTTAGCACATTCAATGCTCAAAACTAAGGATTATTGTGAGAATCGAGTGTATTTATGTGGATATGATGTGTTTGGTGATATCTGTATAGTTAAAACATGTGGACATAAAAGAGAAAAGAAAAGAAGAAAATGCAGGCTGAAACAAGTACCATAGAGCCTAAGACGAGTCGTGGTCTCTCTCACGATCCATCCTGAAGCTTATGAAGAAAGCCCAGTAAACAGGCCTTTGCAGAGTAAATATTGATTTGGACCAAGTAAGGACCACGAAAGCCCTGATAGACCGTGATCCCCATGGTGGGCCATGATGTTGCTCGTAGAGTTGAACCAGTAGGAAAACTTTGAGAAGCTGAAGTGTGAGTTGGCCAAGTGAAGACCACGGACACCCAGACGGACCGTGGTCATTGTAATGGTCTGTGGTGTCGCCCATGATGGGTTCCCGGTGTGCAGGTGATGAGTCCGAGATTTGGACTCATTTAGGGCAATATTTATAAAGATTTAGTGTCCTCAAATGCTTATTTTGTGCCAATAACTAATGTAAAGCCCTTGATTTCCAGGTATATGGATTGAGGAACAAATCAAGGACACTAATTTGCAAAAGGGAACAAAGCGAGCTGAAAGAATGAAGAAAAGCAAGCCTGGTGATCGCCAAGTCCACTTGGCGAGTCGCCGAATGGCTACTTGACCGCCTAAAGTTCTAGTGTGCCAAGCCTTGAAGAAAAGAAGCAAGTTGGCGAGAGAAAGGAGCAGTCGGCAGATCGATGAGTGGTTTTGCGATACAGTGTTGGATCACCCAAAGTTACAGACCTTGAGGATACTGAATGCCAAGGCAGAAGGGTGATGGAAATGACCAAAGAGTGGCTCACCGAGTGGTTCGGTGAGCTCGACTTACTTCACCGAGTGACTCTTCATAGCACATTTTTGGCGACTATAAATATATTTTTGAACATTTAGTTTAGCATCTGAGCTCATATATTTTGAGTCTATTATTGAGTTTTGAACTGGTGAGACAGTTTTCTCTAGTTTTTCCTAAGTTTTGAAAAATTGAAGTTTTTCACTTTTGAGAAATTGGAAGTGGGTCTTTGAGATTCTTTGAATTGGAGCATTTTAAGGATGAATCTACACTTACCCAGTTGATGGATAATCAATTTGGTAATTGTTTTTACCTTTTTATGATGTCTAGCTAAAACCTCAATTATTGGGGTGTGATTATGTGATTATGGGCTGATTTAGTTTATGGGTATTGCTAATTGTTAGTTAAATTCTATTTAGAAGTGAGTTCAATCATTAATTGTGGTTTAATTTAAGTATTGTAGTTGCAAATGAAGTTCTACCCTTGTGTTTTTTGCTTGCTCGAGAAAGAGGTTTTAAAACTAAACTTATTGATTGATGGTCTGTGGGTATTGGGTTGACCTGGGTTCAGCTCGAAAGAGTGAACCCTAAACCCAATCCCACACATTCAGCTCGAGAGAGTGAATGGACTAAGGTATGGGATGTTCTTATTTTGCATGCTTGTTGATGTTAAAGAGAAATCAACTTGATTCGGGGTAAATTGTTCGAGAGAAAGCTTATATCCTCTATAGCCTAGCTTACTCACTAATATCTAGCTATTTTCTAATAGTTGCAATTACCCATTTGTTTATATTAGCCTATAATCGAATCACATCCCAAGAACCCATCTCATTATTATTATTTCGTATTGTTTGCCACTGTTTGTAGTTGATAATTCCAAACCAAAACCCCCCATTTGACATTTGTGTCACCCCCTGATTTTAATAATGTCTTTATTCGATAATTTTTATTCCTATGACTGATTTGATCATGTTCATACTTCCCTATTGAATCTTAAACACATACCGCTCCCTTTAGGATTCGACCCCAACTCATTAAGTTGGGTTTTATACTGACTAGCGATCGTTGACACTTAGATTTAGATGAAGTGTCCTTGAAACGTTAATCAAAATTGCGCCGTTGCCGGGGAGTGGTGTTGTTTGAGATTGTTTTGGTGAAGTTGAATTTTGTTCTTTTTAGTCATAGTTGAATTTACTTACTTTTAGTTTTGGTTTGTGTGTTGCTGTTTAAAACAAAGGAAATGAGTGTCAGCAAAAGCAATGGTAGCCAAGTGGGCCACCAAGATGACATCGGAAATCTCAATAATGTCAATGAGACGAATGTTAATGAGCCTAATCTAGTGGGTGGAATTGGTGTCATTCGCTTGCCTCCAGCTGAAGGAAATGGTGTGTTCCACATTACAAGCACCATGTTGCAGCTCTTGCAATTGAAAGGGTTGTTTGGTGGGTTGGCTCATGAGCATCCTCATGAACATATAAGGAACTTTGTTGATGTTTGTGGGCCGTTCTCCTTTAAGAACATATCTCAAGAGTCGGTCCGGTTGAGGTTGTTCCCATTTTCTTTAATAGGAGAAGCATGTAAGTGGTTGGCTGAATTGCCAAGACACTTCATGGGAAGAGCTTGTCATCGCATTTCAGGAGCGAATTTTCCCTCCTTCGAAGATGATGACACTTAGGGACAGCATCCAGAGCTACAAGCATTTGGAGGGTGAGCCAATCCATGAGACTTGGCTAAGATTTAAGAAGTTGGTGCTGCAATGCCCAACTCATGGTTTGCCCGACAACATTTTGCAACAATACTTTTACCGAAGCCTTGATTCGGTGAACAAGGGAGTAGCTGACCAACTTTGTCCGGGAGGTTTGATGCAACAACCTTACATCATAGCAGCCCAGCTCTTGGATGGTATGACCAAAATTAATCGGGAATGGTACACCCGTGAAGATCAAGTCTCCCCTCTCACTTTTAAATTGACAAAGGAGCAGCTTGAGAAAGCTCAAGAGAGGGACCAAAACATGGCAAAGATGATGACCCAACTTGACATTTTGGCCAAAAATGTCATGGGAGCTGGTGTTAGGAGTCTCAATGTTGTGGGTGTTGGGTGTGTAAACCCCGAGCGTTGTACAATGAGGAAGTGAACTTCCTAGCCAACCAAGGAGGAGGTTATCGTGCTAACTACCTAAGGTAGGGTGGTAACCAAGGTTGGAACAGGGACGAGGGGTGGAGAGATCGTAACCCCACTTGGAAGGAAAGAGATGGGGAGAAGGATAGGTATGTTCCTTACCACGAGCGTCAAAAGCCTAAAAATTATAAGGATTGCCGGTCTGAGGATGTGCTCTATCGTATTCTCAACAAGGTTGAAGGGTCCGATAAAATTTTGAAGGAGATGAAAGAAGATGTATCGACCCTTAACCAGACGGTGACTTCTCATTCCGTCTCTAATAAGCAGTTGGAGAACCAAATGGGTCAAATTTCTTCTCATTTAAACCCAAGACAACAAGGGGGGTTGCCTAGTGATACTATGGCAAACCCCAAGAATGAGGTTTGAGTGAGGACTTACGTCGTGCCACGACGTTAACTAAGGTGCTGCTTGGGAGGCAACCCAAGTTTTTATTTGCTTTCTTTTTGTTTTTGGAATAACGTGTGTTGATTGTGCAGGATAAAGAGTGGAATGTGTTTGAAAGGTGCAAGTTGGCGAGCAAAATGTCCAGTCGGTGACTCACCGAAGAGGTCGGCGAGCCCGACTTGGACTGCCGTTGGACTCAACAAATTATGAAGTTGGAGTCTATAAAACTCGGCGAGCCCATAGACAAGTCAGCGAATTGCTGAACAGGTCGGTGAACCCGACTTTGTCCATCATTTGGGCCCCCAAGTTAACTGAAGGTCCTGTAAAACTCGGTGAGGTAAGTAACCACTCGGCGTGTCGCCGATTCGTTTGGTGAGGGAAAAAATAACATCGGCGCAAGCGCGCGAACTGAACGGTTTTAAAAGGCCAAAGGTTTAAACTTTCAAATTCTTTCACATTACCTCACTTTTAACTTCAATACAATCATACATATACTATATATTTCCTATATTTTTACATTTTCTTGCTTTTTGGTCATCGATCTTGTGTTCGGAGTAGGAAATCTTTGCTATCTAGCTTTACAAATTCATATTTTGGCATAAAGGTTGGATTTCCGAACCCCAAACTCGTAAATAGCGGTTGAACTCAATTGCATTGTTATAAAGTGTGTTGATGTGTATTGGGCCTCTCTGAAATCGGAAATGTGTGCTTGTGTGCCTATTTTAGTTTTGATATCGTGCCTAAATTGCCTAAATTGTTAATTTCCTGAATTTTATGCTTTAAAATTGATCGTAATCTTGTGGGTTGTGCTTAATTATTATTGAGTCTAGTCGGGTGAAGTCTGAGTAATCCAAATTGTGCTAAATGACGTGCTTTGCCCAATGATGGAGCGTTTGACGTCATTCCTAATGGCTAAAGTCGTCAAATGGATAATTTTGGCCAAACTGGGGGAAATATAAGTACCTCGATGGCATGGTATAATGGGTCTGGGCTTAATTGAGAATATGTATGGTTTGAATTTATTTTCGGGGACTGCGGGTTTGATTTTGGAAGTTTGGATTGAGAATAGGCAGGTTGGGCAGGTTGGGCAGTTTGGCGAGCTGGGTTGAGCTCGCTGAACCACTCGGCGATTTGACAAACTCACCCTTGATCGCCTTTAATTTCATGCTTTTGTTAAGATTGGTTCTGTAACTTTCAATGAGAATCTTGAGCTCACCGAGTGCACTCGACGACTCGCCAAAAGTCTTCTTTGATCGCCCTTTCAGCGCCTCTAACCCCTAAAATGCATTGTAAGTTTTGGCGGGCTTGTCTGTGCTCACCGAATGAGGTCGGCAATTCGCCGAAAGGCCCTTTCCATTGCCGACATACCATTTTTCTGGGAAGTTTTTTGCCAATCCTTTCGGCGAGCCCGATTTGGCTCGCCAATGTGATTCGGTGACTCGCCGATCGGTTTGGTGAATCTTTTTGCAGTTTATTTTCTGCATTTTTCTTGAATTGTTCTAACTTATTTTGGTGTATTTTGCAGATATGGCTAGACCAAAAGTGGTAGGTAGAGACATTCCTCCCCGCAAGAGGGCAAAGGGAATTATCATAAATGAGGATGCAGTTGCATCCAAAGAAAATGCCACAAAATTGCCTACCACCAGTGGGAAAGGCAAAGGGAAAGGCAAGGTACCTTCTCCTACATCACCGGAGGAAAGCTCAGATAGTGAGAGGATATATGTCACTCACCTCACCACTTCTGAGAGTGAGAGTGAGCACCAGGACCCTCAGGCTGCAATTTCTGAGCCTGAGGATGATGAGTTACTGATGGCCCGAAGTGTTGAACTGTGCTCCAAGAGGATGCATGATCCGTCTAGGATCAGGGTGTCTAAGACGCATACTTCTCCTCTCGTTCCAGACTAGGTTGTAGTCCCAACACCACCTTCACAAGGTCCTCCTCCCCAATCTATGAACAGACTGAAGACTGAGGGATTGAGGACCATCATCGAGGAGAAGAGGTTGTCTACTGATGGAGTATTAGACAGGTACCCAGAGATCTGGAGTTGCTTGACGTCCCACAAGTTCCAGATATTCACTAGACCCCGTGGCCCTTACATTCCAAATTGGGTTTGGGAATTCTACACTGCCTACGGAGCCCTAGTGCCAAAAGGGAAGAAGCAGCCCGCTAAATTTAAGCCGGTTGATTATGTGATTGTGAGGGGCAAGAAAGTGAAGTGTGATAGTGATGCTATCAATGCAGATCTAGAATGTACAAAAGATATTGAGAATGACTGTAAACATATGATTAGGACAACAACGTTGGATAATATGAAAAAGTGGTTGGCCCCTCTGTTATCTAACGGTACTCCTAGGTGGATCAAGGCTGGAGCACCCATAGAAAAGAAAGACCTCAATGCAGCAGCGAGGTACTGGTTTGGCTTCATCAGCAGTGCTATCATGCCATCCCAGAATAAGTCTATCCTCTGCCATGCGAAAGTAGCCTGCCTTAGTTGCATCATTGATGGAACAAGGCTAAACTTGGGTATGATCATTGGCCAAGAAATGGCCATGAGGTCCAAGCAGCATCAGACTTCTCTTCCCTTTCCGGTGTTGATCATCAAGCTGTATAGACGAGCCCGAGTGCCTCGAGATGAGAAGAAGGATGTGGAAGTGATTCCCACATCCTATACCGACATCCGGCGGATTGAGGTTGGGTACCTGAATGATGAGGCTGAGAAGAAGAAGGTAGCCCCGGTGGATTCTTCCCCGTTTGTCGATACTCAGACACTACCAGTAGAGGCAGCATTGCCTACTTCAGACCCACGGCCTTTAAGTATATCTAGTGTTGTCCTTTCTGTGACTCCCAATTCCTCTACAGCTTACCTGCCTCCTAGGTCTACTGTTGCTGCTTCCCGACCTCCACTCAGCCAGGTTGCGTTACTACGGATGGGGCATCAGGCCTACTCTACTGATAGGCGTTCCTCTAGGCTTGAGGCCACAATCCTTGGAATGATTGAAAGGGCCATTACTATTGTTGTGACACCTCTTAGTGTATCTATTTACGCCCTTACGTCACGGATAGCGGTGTGTGAGCAAGGCCAGGGGGCACTGATGAGGTGACGGCTCTAAAGGCCGCTATTGCTGAGCTGAGAAAGGACGTGGACCAGTTGAACTCCATAGATATGTCCATGATTTTTAGGACTGTGGAGATCCCCAACATGCCAGCAGATATGGATGTGCCTCCGACTACCACCAAAGATTATGTTCGAGTTAAAGAGGTGGTCGTTGCAGAGTCCGAGGGTGAGACTGATGAGGAGCATCTTGGTGTCGATGAGGAGGCTACTTATGAGGGCCTTACAGCAGTTGAGGAGGCTATGGTGGATTCAGGCGTGCAGATCTCATTAGCAGACACACCCATGGCTGATCCTAGTGGAGCCGGTAATGCTAATGTTGCACCGGGCCTTGATTCCCCGATAGATGGAACGACTGCATAGACAGGACCTTTCTTTATCTCCTTCTCTGTCATTTTTATTGACTTTTATTATTTTGTTGCATTTGAGGACAACTGCCTTTTTATTTGTGGTGGTGTGAGGTATTTCCATACCTACCTCTTGTGACTATATCTTTTGTAAATATTATTGGGTTTTTGTGTTTAAATTGTGTTCTGATATTATGTTGTGGATGTTTGAGCTTATGGATCCATGTTTTGAATACAAATGGTTTTTGACCCTTTCTAAAAAAATTGCCACCTCGTGTGGGTGATTGTGGTTGTTCTTGTGCAAATTTGAGTATCGATCATGATCAATACCGATGACTTGAAGAGTGCTCTTAATCGAACAAAAATGAATGCGCGGCTACAATAAGGCCAAATTAAGTTGCATAGACAATGTGTGAACTTTGTGCATCTCGTTGTAACTAGCCAATAATCGAATGAGTCTTTTGTGATGAACATTGCACACTAGCGAAAGTGTGGAGTCTTGTTTGATATTGGTGTCAATGCCTTGTGTGATGAGCTTACCGTGAACCTTGTGTGATGACACCTAGAATTTTCCCCGTTAGTATGGTTGACTAACTGATGCAAGCTCTTGAAATGATCTTAGGCAATAACTTTGAAGAGTGAAACAATTTGACAATATACCTCTTTTGTTGCCAACCTGGTGAGATGTGTGAACTTTGCTTGAACCCCCTTTGAGCCTTATCCTTTTCTTGGAAGAAACTTGAGAAAATGTGACCCCTCTTTATCCATTCACCCAAAATCCTCATGAAGTGTGGTTTGTTTGAATAGCCAACTTAGGTCAAAAGCCTAAGTTGTGTGGTGAAAAAAGGAGGTAAATAAAGTAGTGTGAAGAAGTCCCTCTTGATCCATGGACTTGAAAAAGATGGAACCCTTCCATAAAAAAAAAAGAATAGAAGAATGAAAAAGAAATAAGAATGAAAAAGTTGTGAAATAAAGTTGTGAAAGTTGCAAAAGAAATGGGGTGTCCGATATTCCATGAGAAATGAAAAATGGGGTGAATTTTAGCATAAGTGGAAATGTTGAAGAAAAGGAAAGAAAGTGATGTTCATACCATATTTCATGAGGATAGCAGCCACTGAGCCTAAATGACCATACCTTTACACTCAGCCACATTACAAGCCTTGAAAAGACCTTTTTGATCTTGAGTGAGCTGAAACGAATGTTGATTGGAAAATAAGGGTAAACATATGGGTGAAGTCATGCATGTGCTCATCTTTGTGAGTGTGAGAGTTGTGTGTGATTACGGAGTAATAAAGTGTTGAACAATTGTGTGTGAATATGGAATCATCTTTGTTGTGAGGGCATTTGAGTACCTTTGTTGAGCTTGAACTTGCATTTGAAGCAAGTATTGTGAACTTGAGAATCTTTGATAATGGTGAGTCACAACTTGAATCTTTGAGTGCACAATTGATCCTTGCATGAGTAAGTTGAGTCTTGTGTGTGCAATCATGTTTGAATCTTTTGTAGAACTGTTTGAGACATCCTTTTTGAACTGCTAAACTTGAGTTTTACTTGATGACAAGCAAAAGTTTAAGTTGGGAGTGCTGATGAGTCCGAGATTTGGACTCATGGCTTTATTTATATAGATTAAGTGTCCTCAAATGCTTATTTTGTGCCAATAATTGATGTAAAACCCTTGATTTCCAAGTATATAGATTGAGGAACAAAGCAAGGACACTAATTTGCAAAAAGGAACAAAGCAAGCTGAAAGAATGAAGAAAAGAAAGCCTGGTGATTGCCAAGTCCACTTGGCGAGTCGCCGAATGG